>JWHW01043104.1:214071-235875 GCA_000931545.1 Papilio glaucus
TATCTTGTTTGACCTGTTATAACCCAAGACTAATGCGGACACAAATACGCAATAACAGATCGCTGTTACTATGACAACGCAGTCGTAATACTTGACCGGTTACTGGTTGGCTCGCTGATTTGCTGGTATTAAAAAGAAACTTCTATAGTTATCTTTAGTTTAGAATAAGACTTCTAAAAGCGACGTTGATGTAGTGGTTCCTGTTCTTTGTTTAGGATTTTAGTTTTTTGTTGTAGAGGGAAAAATGTATTTCCACACCCTCAGACGTTGGAGTCACACGTCTGGTGTGTCGGGCTCGGGCTCATTGGTGTTCACCTATCCTAACATGGGCCCCATACCGACTAAAAAAGCCTCTTTCAGAAGAAACTTCTGAACTTTCTCAAACTGTGTGTTTGTGTGTGTGTTAACCACAAGTGACGAACTAGGATGTGAAGTACGTTGGGGAAAATTATCATTTACTTGTAATGACACTTCAACACCCAATGCATATAGTTTCCGACGCCAGGCCATGTTTTATGTCAAGATATGTACTCACATTAATTTAAAAAAATATTTTAAATTAATGTGAGTATGTTGCTTAGGTACTGCATTCTATGTCCAAAATAAGGTCCAACAAATCATATGTAACTTTTCGTGTTGCTTTGCATTTAAATGTAACCGGTAGTCTCTTGCTTCTCTCAGAAAACAACATGGCATGAACTATACTATATTTTAAGTGATTTGCTTAGTGATAAACTTGTTCTTTTCAACATTTAATAATTTAAATTATTAAATGTACTGTAGGCGTCAATAATTTAATTATAAAAGTTATTAATTTAACGGACATGGTATAACAGATATAACAAATTGTTACCAGGAAAAAAACGGTAAAATCATTAAATTTGTTGTTTTATTTTGTTTGTAGAAAACGTTTCAAAGTTTACTTGACTGCATAGAATGTACTTATTTATAAAATAAACGGGCATCGTATAACATGTGAATATGGCATTGTAAATATGTAATATATGTATATTGTAAACGTTAATAATAAACAATCAATTACATTATTATAACTATAAATTCATAAGCATTTCACACATTTTTAACACGTTGTAATCGCTTCATTAAGACGATTTTACAGTCTAAAAATGTAATGATCATTTGTACAATATTCAATAAATTAGGAAGATTTTTATTTAAACCATAAGGGGGCAAACGAGCAGCGGGTCGCCTTATATTAAGTTTTAATACATGCTTAAAATCGTCCAGGCACCAGGCTCGCGGTGGTGCGATCTTATTGTCCATGGAATAAAATTAAGAGCGTTATGTTAAGGAAGGCGGATTCTAAAAAAACTAAAACTAAGAAACTCGTTCTATGTTCCGAGGCTCCTCGAGTGTCCAAATCTCCGATTGCTTCGGGTGACTTGACTGGGCCAATACGGACGCGAAGCGAAGACTCGCTGTTGTTGCGGCCCTGAGGCGGATGGCTGCTGGCATGGCATGGCATTTACGTCGCGGGCGCCTACAGAGCGGACGTATCGTCGTCGGCACGTTCGCACATTATAAACATTGAATATCGAAACAGTTTTTTGTCGAGCAGTTTTTATTTAGCCGTCTCGGCGCACAGAATAAAAAAAGCTAAAAGCTTCCATTTTCAATCGATCGGGGTTCCGTTTTAGTTTTTAGTTGGCAATAAATTATATTTTGTCGTCGTCGAGGTGACGTAAAACCCGGTGCAGTGATAACGGGGAGTGATGTGAATCGAGTTGTGTTTACGTTGCGATGTGTGTGGGTCGAGTGTAAAGTGGTTTGTTATTTATGATGGGTTATGCATCGAGTGGAGCGGGGCGGGCGGCGCACGAGGCGCTCCTCGCGCGGCAGGACGCCGAGCTGCGCCTTATGGAGACGATGAAGAGGAGCCTCCAAGCCAAGATGAAGAGCGACCGCGAATATGCCCTCGCCCTCTCGGCCGCAGCCGCTCAAGGACAGAAAATGGACAAATGCGAGGATCTCAATGGTAATTAACTAAATTTGTCAATACACAGACATAAAACTGTCCTTGAACTTAAGATATTAAAGATGTGTTTAAATTATTTGTTATTTTGTACCTGGTGGGTTAACAAACAATGTACCCTCATAACGGTTAATTTTAAATGCCCAGGACGAAATGGAACAAAGACTTTCTGGAACAAAGAAAACATCCGAGTCGCTAAATAAATATACAAAATATTTAATGTTTAGGAAATGTTTTCGTGTTTGAGTATGGGCTTAGTAGTTACATAGTTTGTGATATTTATAGTTATAATAAACAAAAAAATTTTTTTTTTCATAGTTGCTTTTTGACAATGTTTTTAAAACGATTCGTAGAAGAAATTTAAAAAAGTGCAGGTATATATATAATATAATTACACAATTATTGTAAATTTAAATCAATTCTAAGTGGAAAAGTTGAATATGGTACCAACCATGTAATGATTTTTCTCTTTTTCTACGGGTACTTAAGATTTAATTATAATGTAAACCATTTTTTTTCAAGTTTATCACAAATAGTGATATAAATATCTGCTACCGGATGAATAAGTCAGCTTCGATTGGGAAAAACCACTTCTAATCTAAATAGGCAAATGGTCTTATTTCGTCTAGTTAGTAAAATTGTCAGCAGACTCGACTAGCCGTAACGAGATTATGCTATTTTTAAGGAAAAAACCGTCTCTTTTTCTATTTTCTTTATCTTCAATATTTGTATGGACTGCGAAAATCGTATGACAATTAAAGAGTTTCTCCATTGCTACCTTTTACTACCAAAAAATCTTATATCTATACCAATAGATCTCTACAATTGCTCAATCCGATAGGAATTGCTGTATACACATTACTACATATAGGTACAGCAATTTCTTTCATCAACCGCAATAGATTATGGAGTATGCCTATCGGGAAAACCAAATTAAAAATTGATTGTTTTAAAAACTAAAAAACACTATAAGTATCTTTATACTTTATTTCACAGCAAGGTAGAATTTTGGTAAGCAAACAAACGTCATTTACCATACATGGCGTCCATTACACTTTTTATACTTTCATTGAAAAAAGTGTCTAAAAGCCTATTGGCCGAATACTGGAACGTCATTCAAATCTGTACTCACTTGATGGCCACTCAAATTTGAGCAATATCATTTTTTTGGGATACAAACGCTACTCAAGACAATTGAGTGCATACTCATCTGATTAGCCATTTTCTCTTTAATAAAAAAAAATGTTGTAAATAGTTTACTCAAAACAGACTTAAGAGTACTCGTGACTACCCTTAGATTTTTGGGCTACTTAAATCGATTTGAAAGTTCTGTTGACGGAAAAATGGCGTTGATTGACTACAGTACTACATTTGACTAACAATTAAATTTAAGATATGCTTAAATTGACGTTTGAGAATTCGAATTACGAATTAAGCGTGATTCGATTTAAGACGCTGCTAAATATTTAATTGACGTTTCAATATTCGGCCGTTTGTTTACAAAAATCCATCTTGCCATAACGTTCACAGCAAGATGGAATACATAAAGTATGTATTGTTACGTAAATTTGCAACTAGATGGCGCCATTCACAGTCTTACAAAATCGCAAATCCTGAAGGTCCTGGCCAGGAAAACAGGACAAACCTATTGAATTATGCTATTGTCATCGGTCCTTGATAGGTATGCAAAAGTTCAAGTTAATGAGACTTTTTGAAGTGGTTGAAAATCAAGTTCAAAGATTCAGATAAATATATACCAAGCTAATAAAAGCTTGTAAAATGTGTAAACAATGCGTTTGCGGCGAAAACATTGCTTGTAGTGTGCCCTTCCGTGTGCCATAATCCATCATATCCAACCTGTTCATGGCATACCGGTTTAACATGAATGTGTTATTCCAGGATCTCTTATAGCGTCCGCATGGCGAACTATGACGGAGGAGTGGGAGAACACCAGTCGCTTGATCAAGGCGAATGCCGAGGCTCTGGAATCCCGGGCTCTGGATCGTCTCATCACGTTGATGACGGAACGACGAAAAACCCGCAAAGTTTATCAAGAAGATCATACCAAAATTTCATCGCAGTTTACACAGGTAAGTTTTATTTTGTTCATAATTATTTCTGATGCTTTGTTTCATCGAGCGTTAAACTTTGAATGATATTTTTTTGCTTAATCCTCATGATTATGATTGTCAGAAGTAGTATTCTTAAAAAAATCGTTTAGAAACAGATTTTCAAACACAAATTCGGTGCGTGACGCCATAACTTTGTATTTGTGGCCAGTGGCCAAAGGCCACATTAATATATATGTGATCGGCAAGTAGATTAAAAATAAATAAATATGCGCTCATGCCCGTAACCCAGAGGGGTAGGCATAGATTATAATTATTATAGTATAAATGGCTTTTTTTGACTACAAATAGTATAATAGTCATTATAAATACATAGAATTAGTAAATCTCTCTTTTCTATTCACAATTTTTATATCGCGGTGCAAAATCAAATAAGTACTATGGTCAATAATATGAGTCATAAATATTTGTGGTATATTTCCGTTAAGGGGATATAAATTGTCATTTACCATTTTATGCCATGGATATTTTATATTAGTTTTGACAAATGTAGATAGCATCCCTTAGAGAAGAGTAGTCTAGATAAAGCGGTACACGGAATACGGTAAAATTATGACGTACTTTATACTTACCTGGTTGGTAATAAAAATATCGTATTATTTTTTGATTACAAAAAGATCCATTTCGTGTTTATTTCTATTTTACAAAAGACTGGACTTTGGTGCAATAAAAACATTTTATGCTTTCGTGACTAAGACATTTATTTTCATCGTGGTTCGAAGCATAATCGTTCAAACAAAAGTTATTGCCTCTGATAACGCATACGAGTCGGATTGGTAATTTAAACGCACCAGTTCCGTTAACGACCGGTCGGGTTAGTTTCCTTGTTCCCTCCGCTTCCTATCATTAATCTACAATCCTACTATTACTTCAACGTAATTAGGTCTTAGAGAACGGTGCAAATGAAACAACTGTGTCAGGGCCGGTTTACAACCTACCACATTAAAAGTAACAGCTGCTTTTCCAACACACCAAAGCGAGTATCGAGAAATGTAGGTCAATCGCTCTTATCCAGTGAAGCAAATGACTTACGGTACTTGATGAATGATGCAGCGACATCGATGATTTCTATAATGAACCTACATCGTCAGTCGGCTTCAAACAAATGTGGTTTTTATCGACAATTGTATTGTTGTTAGATAATTATGCTATTATTTTTTTTAAAAATCAAAGAACTGTGTACTCGTATTTATGGTATAGGTATTATTTATGGCAATAAATAAAAATAACATATATATTACTTTTAGTAAGAAAACTAACAACTGCGCACACGTTACGGTCACAAAGAGGTGATAAATAGTAACAAAAGTTGCGTAGTCCTATCTTTACGACGATACCCTGGATTCCAATCGTTTCCTCTACGATTCGGACCATTGCCAATTTACTGTACAGTTGTGACGTAAGCTTTAGGAGTTTTTGGCGCCAAGTATTGAAGTTGTCATTTCATTAGTTAATTCTTGTCAATTTAAACATGGTTTGAATAATACGAAACAAAACATAAACAAATGATATTTGTGTGTAATTTTAGACGTCTAAATAAAAGTTCCAATATTCATCATCTCAACGTTTTTTAAATAGTAGTCAACATGACACTGTTTTTAAACTGCACTGCACTGCACTTGCACTGTGTTTATCAACTAAGTATTTTAATGTTTCTTAAGAATCTTATTTGAGATCGTCAGAGAAAATACGTTCAGTCTGTGACAGGAAGACCATTTTGTATGCGAGGGAATGCACTCGCGGTAATGAATGACTTACGTTGGGAGTCCGCTGTAACGACCTCCTGGAATGCGTGTCTATCCTTGTGGAATCATAATGCGATGTCCGCACATTCTCTATTCATTTGATGATATACTCCGTATGACTGTAGTCTTATCGATCAAATATAAAGCAACAAAGCTTATGGTTTTATTATTAACATTGAGTATATTTAAAAAAAAAAAACTCTCGTTCAAGTGAATATCATCGGCCTATACTGGATGATTAAGACTTGACCACTTTTTAACGCTGTTTATCAGTATGTATTTCGATAATATGTAAATATTATGGCAATTAAAACATCGGGATTATCTGTAAACTTTAATAGAGCTTTCATTTCAGTTTTAACAAAGATATTTTAATAAGTTTTAAAATGTATAATAATTATAACCTAACTAAGAATTAAATTTTAAAGTACTCAAATTTTATGAATTTTAGTAATTTGGCGGTTTTCGATCGTAGTAAATGTGAGTAGCGAGTTATACTCTGTCGCGTCTCACCTGTCACACCGTTCGTTGGCCCTACGTCCGCGTCGGCGCGTGCAACTTTGTTTTTTTTTTCAACTGACGTTATTTTTATTGCCATTATTAGAAAACAGGTAGGAATGTTTAACGCACGTATTTCGTATTCTGAGTAAAATTAGTTTTTTGTTTAGGTTTGCACAATACATTCTACAAATGTAAATGTGGGAAATTTAATTCGAATTTTAGATTAAGTCTGTTGTCTTGTAAAAGAAGGGAGTGGTTATTAGTGAGTCACTTATAGAACTGCTTAAGCAGGTACTGAGCATTCTCTTCGCGAATGTCGCAACAACTAAATCCGGTAGACGGAGCGTCGATGTGTCAACCGCATCTTAAGTCGATGCCGGCGCTCTCATTGCCCCGGACCTGGCCTACATGCAATAAATCGAATGTACTTGACGTATTGTAAACGGGGTTACCAGATCTTTTATAAGGTGCCGGACGGAAATTGGTGATAATGTGCTCCGTAAAACATAAAAATTTACTAAAGCTTATGCTAATGGCCGCTGTTCGTTTGCAACAAAAAAAAAACATCAATACACAAAATTATTTCTACATCTCAAGTGCATGTTTGAATCGTTACAAAGTATAGTTATAACTATACTTTGTAACGATTCAAACATGCACTTGACAGAATTTCCGGTACACCTATAGGTGTACCGGAAATTCTGTCTGGTTTTTAAGGATACATATTTCATAACTTGAATAATATAATTGCCATAATCATTTATTACTTCTTGCCAATGTAATGACAATTTTAATATTCCATTTTTATTTCATGTATTTGAAAGACCATAATTATATAGTGATAGCCAGGCGACATCAGATTTTTTTTAGTATGTAGGTTCTAATAGGCGTATAGGTAATATAATCGGTAAGCGTAAAACTGGCGTAGCTGTTGTAGGAATATGCCGGATGAAGTAAATGTATATTAGGGGAACTATTTAATTCGATATATAGTCTTATTTATTTAAATATCATTAGCAAACTCGTTTATCTAATGGTAACTACTAACTCGGTACAAAACTCCATCAATTATAATGCAATTACTTTATTGCGTGCTTGTAATATTGATTTTAACATAAATTAAAAACGGTGTCGATTGACTGGCGGTTTTAAAGTCTTAACGAGCTTCCTTGTTCCCACGCTACAAATTAGCTTCCTGACTGTGGCAAAAGATTCCTGATATATTTGAAACGTAATCAAAGTACGTTTGGGGATTAAAATTAAATGAGTTTTCTCTGCATAGATGATATGAACAACTAAGAAATATTTCATCTTATCCTAACATTATAGTACTACTTAGTTTGCCTTACGGTTCTTACTAGTACTCGCATTTTGAGTCAAGGACAAGTTAAGTGACATTCTACAAATAGTTATTTTGTTAGATTACGGCATTAAGACTGAATTTGGGTTTTAGCCCGAAGAAACTATCATCTATCTATACATATAATAAAAATGTAACTGATCGCCGTCTGTACAATTTATTTGAAAACAACTATTATTGGGGGTCTTCATAAACGCAATACAACCCAAAAAAAAAATGATTATTTAAATTTTTGTCTGTGCGTTTGTACGCGTTAATCTCAGAAACGGCTAAACCGATTTGGGTGCGGTTTTAACTATTGTGGTAAGCTTCACTTAACATTTAGTGTTTGTTTTATCTCAATCGGTTTATAAATAAAAAAAAGTTATATCAATTTAAAGAACCATTTCAAACATTTGTTCGATAAAAATGCTGTAAGATAGCATCTTTCTATGTAGTAACCGACTTCATGCTGATTAATTTGAAAATCTGACCACACTTATTGAAGCTATCAATGTCAACGTTGGAGATTTTAAATTGTTCTTTACTTTTTTTTGTAATTACAGGAGGCGATAACCTGGCAAAACTAATTGTAAAAAGTCAATCAATCAGCCCGCGTGTTGCTAACCGGGTAAACAGGAACTGGGGCAAAAGAATCGCGAACAAAGCGTTGTCTAGTCGTATCTCGCAGCTGTTTATAGTTGCGACCCAGTTTAAACGGCTCGTGTCAAAACAAAATGGTTCACATTGCACTATCCTTACATTAAACTAAATCTTATTTAGATACGAAAATTAAAATGAGACAGGTATACCAGGTTATTTTCAAAATTTCGTAATTTTGCAACTTTTTCTAATGTTTTATCAATTAGGAGCGATATTAAATTTAGCTCTACGGTTTTCTCTTTTATATGGAACATAGATTTTAGACAATTGCTTGTGTTTCATTGTTATATATAAATATATATAAAAATTAATTCCCGGTCACGGCATCACGCGTGAACGGCTGGACCGATTTCGTTTAAAGAAAGATACGCGGAAAATCTTCTGATTTTCCGCGTATCTTTCTTTAATTAAACGACAATATTAACTTTTCTAATGTTAACCTTAGCGCTTTTGACATAAGTGTCAGTCGTTTAACAGTTGGTGCAGTTCACAATTTGATTGAAACTCCATATTTTTCATATGGCCGTATGTCGCCTGTTCCCCTGTCGGAATACCAACATAACTAACGCGTGACATAACGCGTCAGAAAATAAAACTAAGAATATTGTTTATCATAAAGCATTAGAATAATAACACTATGGTTTTGGATTTCTAATTTAATATTCATAGTTTAAAGACTGGACAATGTTTGTCGAGTCAGCTAGTGGTTTATAGTTCTAACATCACAAACTGTTAGCCTAATTAACCTAGCTTCCTAAAAAAATCCTAATGATTTTTTTACATTTACACGTGACAGATACATTTCAAATCAACAGAAAGGTTGGTTTTTATTCTCTTACTAATAATAAAAGTGCTGTAATAGTGTATAAACGATTTTTGTTCTTTTGTATATTTAAATTAATTATATAAATTAAGGTATATACCGATAAATTGAGGTGCGACTTAATTTTTATCGGTATAACAAACAGTTCTCAATTAATCGATTACATCATTACAGTAAGATGGCTGCCGAGTTTTGTCATTCACTGTTTTAGACTCGAGTGCACGACATTTAAGCGTAAAAAATATTTGAATTAGTGCCAATTTAATGGCGTCTCGGAATGCCGAGAATGAATTACAGTGTAGCAATTGGGGTCAGCAGTTCGGCAGTTAAGCAAATATTATAGTTATTAACGCCTAGTAATTAACTTTGTTTATGCAGACTCAATTTATATTTTAAAATATGAAACAATAAATACTAACGCGTGTCTTTAAAGTTCTTGTCATTGAAACCAAGCAATCGATTTAATAGATTTTTGAAGTGAAAAGTTCTTCAGCCGCGTTAGACAATACCTCTTTGCTAGGGAAAAATCGTATAGGTTCGCTTTAACAACATTCTCAACATGCGTCCGTAACATGCTTAAATTTGGAACAGTTATGACGATTTTTCTTTGTTTATCTCTCTTGAATACAAGATTTTGAATTTTATTTTAATGCGTGTGGGTTTTTTCCTCTTTCAAAGTTAAGTAACCCAAAACAACCTATTTTGTATGATTTGGTTTGTTTAGGATCAAATTAGTACAATGATGAAAACGGTTTCTGTCTTCCTAGGCCATTGGGGTTCATAACAGGAAAAGTGCTTCTTTTTTATTACAAAAAAAAAACAAACAAAGCGTGTTACCGTAAGTTTTATTAATAGAAAAGCAAATATTGTTGTGAACTTACGGTTAAGATAACTCTGGTAGTTACGTAAACATCAGATGGGGAAGATAACGTCATATCTATTTAGGTGTAAGCATATTCGCCGGCGATATACTATGAGCCACTATATGACCGGTTTCTAAACTCGCCAATATGTTTTCTCAAACGCCACTATCAAATAATATTACTGGCCGGTGAAAGTGAAATCGGCTACTGAGTTGTGAAAGCCTCCTTGACAGTTGTCTAATTTCGATTGCGCAGGGAACAGGTTGCTTTTTGTTATTGTTGATAAATCGTTTATTATTTTCAATTGCGATTCGAGCGATTGGCCTGGCGACAGAGTATAGACATTTTTTGGCAATGGATGCAAATCAAAGATAGTTAGTGCCGACGGATTTCATCTTATTTTTTTGTATTATAAATGTAGTACTAGTAGGTAGTAGCATCTATAGTCTAGCTTAACTATAAATATTTTTCTTTGAAAATTATGTCTACTTATGAAGTAAGAAACTTGGTAGACATGATATGTACATATATAAATTACTATCCTCTAAATATTTACGTAAAGGTAAAGAAAGGACCCCTCCTATTATGCCTTACGTCTAAATAGTAATCTCTAGCAATCAGTAGATTTCTAAGATTAGTACATTCGTAATTACTTCAATAATTGTTTCTGGCACTGATAATAAAAAATCTTTTAATAAGACTGTTTGCCTTCAAATTATGTTAGGAATATATTAGTAGAGGATGTACATATAAAAATGCATCACTTAAACCAAACCTGGTGGCCGTTGTCGAACCCAATGGTAAGGATAGGAGTATCTTCTACAGAACGCACGAAAGGTACTTTGCAGTTAATAACATTTACTAGCTAAGTGCAATGACTCGGGTAATTAGTAATTTTCTTCAGTAGAACGGGCCTACATCTAGCCAACATTAAGGTGCTGAGTAGTTCGATACGAACGTGGTATTTTACAACAATGTAACATAACTTGCTTTCCTAATCAATAAATCTATACTTGTTTTAAAACTTCTTTTGTTCCCTTGCTTCAATATTAGACAGAGATAGGCCACAAGTAACTACGTGGCATAGTATGTCACCTTAATGATCTCATTAGTCAAGTATTCGTAGAATAACAGCAATGGGAACTATTTATTATAATAAAGGTTCTTTATCAACAATTCTCTACTTGTGAGTCAAGGAGCCTCTGTTTAAACATCGCTGCGAGCGCTTAACAATCTATAAGGCACCGGAATTTCCTTTAGTCTGCGATAACAACTGTTATCTATGCTATGCTTATCTTTGGTAAAAGCTATAGTGTAGTGCTACAATTATTTTAATAAAGTAAGCTCTGTCACGATAGGATCCATTAACATAAAACGTTACTAAGGTACGTAACGGTTATAAAATACAAAATTTCTTCATTACGTAATCACTGTCATTTACACGTTTATTGAAACTGTTGATACTTCATACTCTGATTCCATTATGACTATTTGGTCCATTGATTTAACTGATAAAAACACGGGGTTGTTAACATCGAAAGTTAGTAACATTTCCTCAATATGGCAGTAGACAAGCGCTCCGATGGTAAATACGATGGATTTAAAATATAAGCTTTGTAAGATGTAATAAAACTGTTTTAAATTTAAATTTAAAATAGTTTTATTAATTAATGCTGTGTGATGAATAAAATGAACAAGGGCATTTTAATGAAATACCAAAAAATATGTGCGTAGACGTATGATACAAGATAAAAGAGATGTGCAAAATAGAAATCACAATCTGTAACTAAATAGCTATCTGTAAGCGTATTATATATCCTATGGTTTACGAGCGTCAATACTTGTCTATTATATAAGTATAATAAAGTGAACGTGTATAACATACCTCTACCTATAATTATAATATATTTATACCCTATAATTCTTCATGTCACAGCAACTGTGATGGGTGGTTGTAGTCTCAACGTCCCCATATGTCACTATGGTGGCTGCAAGTGGATGGTTGAACGGATGTAAACGATACGGTAGTTGGAAATGTATTTTTCGATAATATGTTACTATAATTCGTCTACGTTGTTCTGGAATAATCTTTGTCTGATAATTGTATACTTAGAAAAAAAAGATCAAGCAAAGAGGGTGTTTGTAGTTATGATGTAATTATGAAAAAAATGTAAGAATTTTTGTTGCATAAAGTGTTACATATAATACGGTAATTCCGTGATTATGCAAATAATGTTTATTGTATTGTTTGAGCCGGTTCATTGTATCATTTCATTCTTGACCCTCGGCAACCGAGCAACCGAGTCGCTCAGTTCCCACGGCACTGTTGTTACTTTTAAATGCGCCCATGCAGTTTGTGTTTCACAATGGACCATTTATTGCACACTGTTTCTATTTATAGCAAAACCATATAGGTTACTGTTAATTAGTGCACAGCCATTTTTATTATAACAAAAAAAATAAGAACGCGCGTCCAGGACGATTTACGGCAAAAGCAAAATAATCTTATATTTTACTTTTGCCGTAAACCAAAAAAATTGCATTACAATTTTCAATTTATTTATGTAGTTTATGCGCGGGTTGGTTTGAAATAAAATTATATTACAATTACGCGTTTATACATATAAAAATTAAGCAAACAGAAAATTGGTGCGGTTTAAACATTTTACCTGTTTGTCATAATAAACTAGGACATACTATTTATTGTATTTTACTTCCTGTACACAACGTAAGTTGCGTTACTAGTTTGTACTTTACAAAAATTAAGTGGTAGTTAAAACAGAGAGGCGGAGATGACGGAAAAATACTAGTTTTTTATATTTTCTAATATTATATTATCTGTCATTACTATTGAGGAGCTTTATTCATGAAAATTTAAAACAATGGATCACTATTACAACCCACTATACTATAGTACTTCAGCTAATTTTAACAAAATAAGAATCAAACAAAAACAAGTTTTTCTTACTAGCTGTATTTATTTGCACAACTGTAGTTGACAAGTTAACTCGCCCCTACTTTACTGACCTCGTTGCTACGACCTCAGCTGCCAGACACAGCACAACACCTATTGCGTACCACATCTAGTGCAAACGACATTTTGATTGCCAATACAACATTGTTATTTATCGGTAACAATAATGGCTAACTTGTTTAAAAATTATAGATAATGTTTTGAAGGTATGACTGTAGTTCATGATAATTAACAATATGATGCATTTTATTAATTAGTAATATATATTATATTTCTATGCCTTATATTAGTTGTATAGCGTGCCGGCCCTGCCGCCTGTATCCGTCATCCTGCGGGCTCCTGCAACTTTTACCAGATCATCGGCCCATCTTGTGGGAAACCTACCTACGCAGCGGCGACCTGTCAAATCTATTTATTTTTGTTTTCCTTTTTCTTATCCATTTTCCTTCACAAAGGCTGGCAAGAGTGTCCTAGCTTATTTTATTGTTGCGGATGTTGATTGGTTCAGATGGTTAAGTAACGTCAGGTAAGACGAGCTTACTTTAGTTCATCCTCCGCTTTTGCCTCCTAACATAGAAAATAGTAATAAAATTATTTAAACTTTAGTGAGATTTTTTTTTAAACTAACTGTCAAAAACTCATTCCGGTGTATGTAATGTTTGTTAGAAAATAGTACTTGCATTTTCGACGAACATACCTAATTGAGGAGAAATTTCTCAAAAATAAAATGATTTGGAAATTTTAAATCTGATAAATCCAAATCTAGTGTTTTGACACAGCCTCTGTATTTTTATAATAGTGAATAAAAGATCTGGATTATAATTATTTTCCGCCTGTGATGTACTATTTTATAATTATTTCAAATGACACTTTCTTTTCGAAGCTAAAACTTATTCCAGGACTTGTAATTCGAACCGGTTTTGATATTTCGTAATTCAAAACATTAGGTTATGCACATTATATTAAGTTCGATGTAACAACTCGACAAAAACGTTTCATTGAAAGCGGTTATTTTTCTTAAAACAAAACGAAGCTATATTTATCTTTATTTGATATTCATAATAAGACTTCCGCGAAGTAAGAGATAAACTGTTAAACGACGTATCCTTTGTTGTAGTCTGCCGGCGTTCAATTTGCGAATAACCGAACCGGCACACCGGTTCTAGTTTGCGAGACGCCGACATAGACTATCTCGGGCCAGACCTGTTATTTGCGTCAGACACCGCCGTGTGCCTTCGTCTATTGGTAAACCAAGACGATATTCTCATCTCGCGTGAACTTATCCTTTTGAGCGACCGCTCGACCGCGCTAACCCGTTTGTGTCAGAACATAAATTAACTCTGTTTTAGCTTTGCTTACGTAAGCTTGCTATTAGGCGGGAAATCCACCAATATGTATATAGAAGAGATAGGCTGAGAGAAAAAACTTTTATGTGAACTGAACTGATTTTCAAAGTGATGGTATATCCTTTAAGGGCATTATTACGCAACTGCCTGCCTTAAGTATATTGTCAGCCTCGCACTTACAAACATGTATGAAAAATCTGTTACGGCGGCGACGGATGTGGCAGCTGTCAAATCGCCGTGTATATTCGGGGTAAAGCGGCGGTCGCGCGTTTGATACGCATCCGCATCCGCGCAATGCGGTTGACATCACAGTCGCGGTTGACATGACAGACGCGTTCTGTGTGTTGTGGCTCATCTTTATTTGTCGAAGCTTATAACTATCGGCCAAACTTTCCATTGCAAATATCTATTAACTTTTCTAGGCTGACCAATGAACAGATGTATTTCTTTAAGGCTTTTATAATTTTATTTAAATAAAGCGTAACACAGAAACCAACTAAACAACACAAATCAAGCAACATAAAGCATGAAGATTGAATAATCTTATTAAACTTAGACCTCAAGCATTATAATACCTATGTGTGTAAAATGAAAGTTGCTATCGGCTGTCTGTATATTTTATTGGCAGTTTGCGTTAGCTAGCGATTATTATAGAACCGTTGGTACGAAAATAAACCACACTACTGCGCATGCGCATCGACCACACTGTACCATCTGCTTGTCCTATGATCGCTCACAAGCGTTCTATATGTTTACTCGTATCTATTTTAAGTAAATATATGGTTACTAAGTACGTATTGATAATTGTGAAACTTAAATATATGATGTTACACTGCAAAAGTAACTGGAAACATATCTATCAGAAATATTTTTGTTTTTATTTTTTTTTAACAAAGGAAAACGCGAATCCATCCTATCACCAATACGCTTACATACGAAAAAAGGAAACTTTAAATTACTACAGTACACAAAATTATCAAATAGAATGTGGGAAAAGGTAGCCCAGCTCAGCTTAGGCAGAGATGGCCCGAGACATCCCTGCACTAGTTGCAATAATAGTTGCGATTTCGATTTTTACCTATAGGCTATATTGTCTTTATATCTACCCGAGCGAAGCCGGAGTGGGTTGCTAGTATTGCGTTCACGCTTGTTACCCACAGACGTAGGGAAATGATGAATTTTCATTTGTTGCGAACTCGGCACACCTCTCGCTTCTTCTACATCCATACACCAAACATGCCCGTCGCATAAAGAAGATCGATATAACCGTGGCTTTCCACTGGCTTAAAATCGTGTATCGAAACAAGCTTTCTCTCTATGTTTATCTTTGAAAAAACTGAGATGATAATATGTTTGCGACAGGTTTATACGTCAGTGGAAACCCACGGTAAGGCATGCTAGTCTTCTTTTTTTTTCTTTGTGCGCCCATTACGTGAAAAGTGACTATTACCAATCGATATGGAATCGTCTGTAGATAGTGTTAGAATATCGAATATAAAAATTTCCCGAGAGATAGAAAAATATAATCTTCATGTACAATATTGATTGACATCGTAATGTTAAACTTTGTGACATAAGTTACCCATGATATGAAGTTGTATGCGGAATCATAACGACTACGTGCAAAACCGCGGGCAACAGCTTGTCTATACTAATATTATAAAGGGGAAACATTTAATTGTTAGTTTGCGTTGAATAAGCTCTGAGAGTACTAGACCGGTTTGAACCACCATTAGAATCCTACATTATCCCTGATCAACAAGGCAATAGAATTTTTTATTTATAATTTTTGAAATTTTTGTTAAATACCCGTGCGTCGCCGGGGCGGACTACGAGTATTATATTAACGCATAAAAGTTCTACGTATTTCTACGTTTCTTCGTGAAATTTAGACTTATTCTACACGTTCGAAAAATGACCTGGATTTTATATTTGTTGGCTAAGTAAATATTATAATTTTATCTGGGACATGTTTGCGTCTTACGTCATTGAGTCTTACGTGGCCGGTCGCGGTGAGCTGAATTATACAAATGTCTGTGCACAGACATTTGTTGTGATCTGATCAACTTCTCAGAGGTAAATCGTTTAATTTTTAAAAGTTGTAAAAATAATACTATCGCTAAAGCAAGAAAAATATGCATTTTGACAGTTTGACTGAATTTATGTAGATCGAGCATGTGCCGCCATCTGACGATAGATATCTATAGTTGTATTTCGAGTCACCTTCACTTTTTCATTTCTTCTACACAGCAACTGAAATATATGCTGAAAACCCATCCTCTTTTTGATTTTTTTTAATACATCAAACATAATGAATGTTAAAGTCAAGTTAATACAAGTTATCTCATGTTAAAAATGTGGTACATTATAATATGCGACTTTTTACCAAATAATTAAAAAGCAAATAACTCTAAACTAAATTACGCATCTTTTTAAACCATTTAGTAATCACGATTAAAGGACGTAGGTGTTACGGTAAGCTTGTTTTGTGTTCCACTTACGAGTGCTATAACTAGTGTATTTTAAAAGTGATGAAATCGCTGAATTGTGTACGCGACGTTTAAACGACATTTCGAACGCAATAAACTGTTCTTAATTAGCGTCTATGTAACAAAGTTCACATTGAGACGGCATTCGGCCGAGTCACTCGTCGCTTCTCGGAATATCCGATACCCGCTCTAAATAGTCCAATGCACCGTTTAATTGGTTTACTCTTGGATCGGACGTCTATTTTTTTGCTGTAGTCTGTTCGCCTTAAAGAAGCACGAGCTTCGCCGAAGAAAAGGCGGCTCGCAAAATATACTTAGCTTTGAATCACTAATAGAAATAATACAATTGAAAGAAATATTTCATCATGATTATACCATTACCGGTGTCAGACGGCATCTCGGATTTCGTGACCCCTTTCCATTATGTCTTAGTCGCCATATAAGTTACTAGCTGACCAGGCAAACTTCGTTCCGCCTTAGAATTTATTTATGTTGATTTTTTTTAATGAATATACTAGTACTTGACCATATCCCACCTGACGTTAAGTGTTGACGTGGTCTAAAGATGCTACGCACTAGTTTAGCAACGCTGGCAACTTGTTTTGGTACAATCCTTTGCCGTATGCACGGTGAACGACGACGTTTGTTTCATTCAAACGCCCGGTATGTCAACGATAAAAGGATGGAGACCTGCCGTATGTCCAATATTAAATTTGTATTAATTGCTGGAAAGGTACCATCGATTCCGTGGGCGGAGATGGGTAGTTGCCCCAGTTTCGGTAGGGTAGATACATAAAAAATATAGCCTATATTACTTGCTAATAACAGAGTTTTCTATTGGTGAAAGATTATTAAAATCAGTTCAGTAGTTTTCGAGATGCTATGTTGGTGAGTAAATGAGTCCAGTACCATGATAGTTGGTAAACAATTTATTTACTATAAAAATTATATTTCTACTATAAAAATATTTATGAAATATTTTATATATTACGTGGAAGATCAATAGATCTAGGGGATTTACATGCCAAAATCAAACAAATATCATTACTTATTCTTGCAACACTCCACGTCAGTCGGTGTTTATTTTTTTTACTAAAATATGCATGTTTTTATAAGTTACAACCTCAAAATCTTTAATTCAATTTGGTATGTTCAAAGTTGTGTGTCGCAACTGTTGGTATGTTTGTTTTTCCTTATACGTTTGTCGCCGAGTTCATTATGAATCGATTGTCATTTGAAGCGTTCCATATTTATGTTCAACACGTTTCTTCGTTATTGCGCTCTTTGTTCCAAATTACGTTGTGCTCATTGTTCCTTTTCACCGATCGATTAGTTCCGCACTTACTCTCTGTTTTATATAAATATAAAACAGTGGGTGTATCACAGTGTATACACGCGGAGGATATTAAACTTTTTTTAAATTAATCTTATGTATAAATATTTATTAGTATCATAATTATTTTAAACGGTACTTAAAAAAATATTAGGATGGAAATGTTTTTTTTTATGGCAAACGAGTAATCGGGTCACCCGATGGTGATCTCTACCCATAAGCATCCGCAACAAGCAAATGAGTTGCAGATGTGTTGCCTACCTTTAATGGACAGTGGAGGGGATGGTCAGGAAAAATGATATTTATTTCCCCTCTTCATCCCTTCCCTAATCCTCTGCCTCTTCTCATCCCATCGTTTGTAGGAAACGATGGTAAGGGAAAGAGCACTAACACCGGGCCTCCGGTATCAGTACAAAATTCATTTTCAATAATAATAAATCCAATTTTTTTATCTTACGTATTCCCACTGCACCACTCCTCAACTCCTCAGCGCCTCAACTTCCGAACCCCGAACCTCAAACGCCCCAAAAAACGTCTACTCTAAACTTTTTTCGTTCAAATAGTATTAGAGTTTCGTAGCAGTGAAAATATGTACGAATTCCTAAAACACATTTGAGCCATTTTAATTCAGTTCTCTTGTAACATGCAAGTGAAGCGGGCACCAATTGAAAAGTCAACTGTGAGGGTCAATTGGTAATTTCCTTTCAGATTGGCGACGTCTAATTGCTTACTTGATCTCGGTGAGATCCCGTGATACGGTGATGCTGTAATCGAAGTGTAGATACTGCTTATTATGACACAATTAGGATGACAAGTAACTATAGCAACGCACAGCCAAAACCATTGTACTTAGGAACGTAAAATTTATTACAAAGCTTTCTAATGATAATGAAAAATAATAACACTAATTTGAATTAGATATAACAAGATGTGATTTTTATATAGAAATACAATTTTATGTACATTTTTATGTAAAATTCTATATATTTTGTATTTACTCCTCAATACAAAATAATCTTTTACATCCATACATTTACGCATTACTCGTCCTTTACGGATACTCCTACGTTCTTCTGGAACGCCCCAAGCAACACTTTGGTAGAGCCCGCAACAATAACATCTGTTGCAAGAATTCACCGGCTCCACCGGTGTAATTCCTCACAGTAGACAGGCGTGAAGTAGAAGTATTCTGCGTTCCGTCTGATGAGTGAGGTGCCGGAGGCCGAATTTCAGTCCTCTTCCACTTCCCATCCTTTATTATTAACGATAGAACAGGAAGGTAAAAGAAGATTGGATGGGGACAGGATTTATGGGAAAAAGGAATATCTTTTTTCTCGTGTAACCTCTATCCATTAAAGGTAGGCAACGTATCTGCGACTCATTTGCTTGTTGCGGGATGCCTATGGGTAGCGGTCTCTTAATATCAGAAGACCCGCTTGCCACTTTGTTCCATTAAAGAAAATCATATATATTTTATATTTTAAATTTATTTGTCCTAAAATACAATTTACTTTGCCAGTTTCCAGAAAGGTCATAAAGGCTTGCATTGTTAATTCATCGTAAATCGGGTGAGCTTGTTGATGTTTAAACTTATTTTTGCGTCTCGGCGAGCCAATAAAACGCCATAGTCCATTTTTAAAATTACTACCAAAATGGTAATATTTTTATCGGTTCTAAATTAGTTATGTTTTATTAACCATTGTAATGTACATTTTATGTTATTTATTTGTTTTGTATTTTTATTATAATGTTTTAAAACCGTCAAATATATTAACGCTAAAACTATATTATATTTTACTAATACTGTAAATGCGAAAGTTTGTATGTATGGGTGTTTGTTTCTCTTTCACGCAAAAACTACTGAATGGATTTTAATGCAACTTTACAATAATATAGCTTATACATCAGAATAACACATAGGCTATAATTTATAAAGATATTGTATTAATTGTTCAAAATATTACGATAAGTGTCAAGTAAGTGGAAAAAAAATCAGCCATATCCGAGCTATTCAGGTCCATCATAGGGTACAGATTAGGTTGAAAAACGTCTGTAAAATTAAATTGCACGGCGGGTGAAACCGCAGGGCACAGCTAGTTTAAAATAAATTATGTATGTGAAAAGTTTAGCGTCACATCTAATAAAATCAATAAGCAAGGTGCTTATTTTATTTAAAATAATTACATAAAAAAACACTTTTAAGTTAAATGTTTTTATTTTATGTGCACTGAAAATTGTATTGTCATCTAAATTAAATGTGTGTACGAAATTTCATATCAATCTGACAACGGGAAGGCGCTAAAATTTTAATTTCTAATTTTGACCCAAATAAACAAATAAATTCCGTACAGGTCGAGCTAAATAAAACCGTTTAAAAATTAAGAATAACTTCACTGACATCGGAGGAAAATATTTAATTGAAATTCGTTACTGGATGCATTATGAAATTATGTTACCCTACTATTGCAAATATCTGCCCGTGGTAGTTACGAATAAGTTTTTACGTTCTTTATCTATTACACTTCAATTTTCTTCCCTATACCACGTGTTTTACCTTAGTTATTTATTTCAATTTAAAGTAAACACGGTGTTTTGTCTAGCTAAATTTGGTCACTGTCATTTGAAGTCGATCTTAGTCATACAGCCGCTGCAGGAATTACACGTTACTATTGTCAAAACCTGTAAAATTACCATAGCAACAGATATTGTAAATGAATGTTGTCATAAGTATTTTCTCCCTCAGCAACAGTTTTGTTTTCGGGATAAAAGTGACACTTTATGGACCCCAGAAAGTATATTTGAAATAAATCATGATTGTTGAGTCGTTAAGGAGTTTAAAGTACAATAAATAAACAAACACATATTCGCATTCTTTATTATTATTACTCGTTGTGCCCCGCGGTTTTACCCGCCCTGCAATTTTACTTCAACGAAATGATATGATACCTACTTAATACTACCGTAACCTCATCGTCATCTCACTGCCCTTTCCCCGCGTATGTGGGGTGGACACAGTATGGTCGTAGCACAGTTAAATTGATATAACTTTTTTTATTTTTAAGCCGATTGAGATAAAACATACATTAAATACAATCAATTTTAAGTGAAGCTTACCCACTATACATTAGTGAAAACCGCATCCAAATCGGTTAAGCCGTTTCTGAGATTAGCGGTAACAAACGCACAGACAAACAGACAAAAATTCTAATAATCATTGTTTTGAGTTCTATTGCGCTTCTGAAGGCCCCTAATATATATAATAAATAGTTTTTCTCAAATATCTTCTATGTACAGACAGCGATCAGTTACATTTTTATTATATGTAGAGATAATAACAAGAGAGCGATGGGGTGGTAATATGTAGTAATAAATTCGATTACAAATTGTTAACAAAATTGGAGTTCATGAATGTAAAATGACGCGGTTAAACATCTTGTATAAACGCGAAGAGGTTTTAGTGATATATTATTACGACCCCAACACAACACTGGTAAACTCAATAAAAAAGTAAAATTGACAGCCAGCGTCCGACGTAATATATTAATGAAAAGATGAGACACGAAAAAAAAAGGATTCGAGTTTTAAAAGGCGGCGCGTTCAGGCGAC
>JWHW01043104.1:243066-276760 GCA_000931545.1 Papilio glaucus
ACCACGACTTGACAGAAGACAGGCGTGAAGTAAAAGAATACTTCGGCGTTTCATCTAATGAGTCAGGTGCCGGAGGCCCAATTTCTGTCCTCGTCTCATTCTCATCCTTCCCATCCTTTCCTAATAAGGATAGGATGGGAAGGGAAACATCCTTTTTCCTGTCTACGTCTCCTTTGTCCACTAAAGGTAGACAACGCATCTGCGGCTCATTTGCTTATTGCATTGCTATTGGTAGCGGTCACTTAACATCAAGTGGCCCGCTCGTTTGCCACCTTCTACCATAAAAAATCAATAATTTAGTGGTAACCGGGGCGGCTCGCTAAATTTTTTACACATTTAATTTTACATATAATATTCGATTGGTTTAATACAGAAAAAAGTCTATAGTTATGACGCTCCTATTCCTCCTTTCCTCGGGTTAGCGTAACATTCTCGTTATACTTTCATAGAAATCGTCCAGTTTAACAAGAGCCTTTTTGGTATAAAGAGCTTTACTTTAATACGAGTTTGATTTGACTATTTGACTAAAGAGAGCAGGCTCTGCCTAATATGGTCCAAGATAACAACCAGCGTTCAGTTTGCGTAGCTGTACAAATAGCGTCGGCGAGGTAGCCACACGCTTTACCGAGAACCTTTCGTTTACATACTTAAGTACTTCAATATAATTTATCTTTTTCATCAACTGCGGATGTTTAAAAATACTTAAAATAAACTCGAACCGTTATAAAACTTAACGTGAAACTACTAGTAAAGGTTATTTATTATTCATTAGTTTGTATACTCGATTGCAGTGTTCACGGAAAAATAAAATGTCCAGTTTTTATGATATTGACTTCCTTAACGATTTTGATTTGGTCTAAGCGAGTTACTGTTCCCGGAATCTCATATGAGGCGATTCATAATGTAAGTGTAATATTTAGAGCACGAAAGTCCAGGGAATGGGAACAGTGTCTGACATACTGAGGGATGGTGATGAATCGATCTACGCTAGCCAAGCTCTGTAGCTAATCTTCCGCCTAAATCCAGTAACTTCAAAAAACTGACTGGTGTACTGCAAAGAAACTTATTGCATAGCTTCGAGTTCTTGTAGATTCTGTTATAATTCCTATTGAAGTTAAAGAAACTAGTAGATTTGAAGACAGTAAATATAAAAAATGTCTTTTAATAAGTTAATGTATTTGTTATACGTCAGAATCCTTATTGTGGTGTACTCATGGACGTTAGAGATTGTAGTTTTGTGCAGTCGGAACGTGCCGGTATGCTGTGTCAATGTCCTTACCACATATAAACAAGCCTGTTTATGTTTTAACCTACGACGAGTAATACAGCAGAATTGTAATGGCCATCTACTCAAAGTACTTTCTATAGTACAGTGTGTCTATTACTTTTTATGGTTAATAATACTGTAATGTGTGTCTTGAGTTTTGTAGATTGTACAAAGGATATTTTAGGTTATAATTATTTGAGGTAGTCTACACAATAAACGGGGAAAGAAAGAATATTTTCTGTCGATTAAATAAATAATTTAGTTGTGGAGCTATTTAATTGAAAGCAAAATGATAAATAATTCTATTGTTTTGTATTATATCATTGATTGAAAGTAATTAAACATTAGTACTTGCAGGTTCGAGTAATATCCAAGTTCTTTGTATAGAATCGCTTTGTATAATGGCGTAAAAGTGTCTGATAGAAGATTTTTGTTGATAAGCTGCGTTGTATTTCTAAAACGCAGATAGTTACTAGTGATTTGTGATCGTATCGTCTGTTATTATTTAATTGATTTTCTTACTAAGGAAATGTTCACAATAATGTATATAAGAATATCGACGCGTTAAACTATTTGCTTTGAACTGTTGTGACATATTACTGAGTCTTGGAATTGTTGGTATATCGTTCCTTATGAACGTTTCCATGAACTTATAAACGTTTGCTTGCGACGGAGGTCGCGCGGATCCTTTCAATGAATTCCACCATGACTAACAATATCCATTGAAATTATTGTTTATACAGGCCACATCATGATCGCATTGCTTCAATTAAAATACTCACTCTTACATTACTTTGCGGCACCTTGCCGTTGGTTAATGTAAGGGAACGTATCCATACTACGTGAACCATTTATTTTACACCCCTTCCCACCTTCGCTGACACCACCTTTAGTATATGTGAAGAACCCCCTTCCGTAGTATGGAAACGTTCCCTACGGTCAAAATTTGTCATTATGTTTAACTATCTGCATTTAATAAAAAGTGGCCATGTTCTTAGGAATTTTTATATCACTTAACAATGACACATTCAGAGCATTAATGGGTTGGCAAGTTAAACGATTATTCACGGCAACACTGTGAAACTAATGTGTCGTAGATGAATTGTCTCAAATCATTTAAAGTAAATCCACTATAGTTTCATTTTGTCTGGGACTCAGTAATGTTGCCACGCAAATTTTCTGTGGTTGGAATGAGTGTAGTCGAAAAAAACTGCCTTCTAGGTACCAAATGTTGATTTATTGCTAATAAAACACTGTTTACTCATAAATATTTGTAACGGATACAAAGAGATGCAGATAGAAGTCAAGAAAAAGGTAAGTAATAGGGGTTGAGAAGGGAATAAGATAAGGGAATGTAATATTCGATTCGATCAGGGAGTTCCATAGCGGTTGACATCGCAACTATATGACTCATGCGATATTATATTATATTTCAACTGGCCTAGAAATTAAATCGTTGTATTTAATAATGGTCTAAGATACGACATAATAAATATATACCCTCATCTGTTATTTGATCAGGACCTAGATTATATGTTAGATAATGTGTACATTGATAAGTTACTAGTGGGTTGTCGAGTTAATCTGGAGCCAACACTGTTAAATGAAAACCAGCTCGACACCGGATTTCGACCGGTGTCGTCTAAGCTGAGCCACCCCCTTTTGCCATCACTGTTACAAAAAGTATATAAATCTGTACTTTTTGATGGCAATAAAAAGGTTATTTATTTATTTTATTATTTTTTTATTAAATCGTAAAAACCAAATTAGGTTGAACGCCTGCGTAATTCGCCGTTGTCGATACTAGGGGTCAAGCCTATCTTAAATAGTATGTTAGACTGGAGTTCGATTTGATATCCACGTAAACTTGATCAAAGAACACAAGGGTATAAATTTCTTACTCCGTATTTTATACTAAAATATTACTACAAACGTGTCCTCAATATCATGAACGATACTGAGTCATTAAAGTTATATATCTTGGCTTTTAAGACATTTATTTCTTGACGGTTTTATCTCGAGGCCTCTATAAAGAGTAAGTATAGGCGTGGTGCATCTAATTGCTCGGCAAATTGAAGTCGTGGGAAGGTGCAGTGCATGCCCTAGGCATGAACGCATACAGGAAACTCATTGAACACTGCCCTGCAATGGCGTTGTATCGTTTTTATTACGTAAGCAAACATCTTTTGTTCATAACAAAAACTGAACGAATGAACTATGAATTGAAGTTACTCATAATTGTTTGTTTGAATCTTGTTTTGCGTATGTGCTTTTATATCTGTGCGGTTTTATTTCATTTAAATTAAGTATTGTCAACTTTCATTTCGTTTATAAATTACGACAATGTAACTGTCGATTTGTGATACAGTCTTTTCGTTTTTATGATTTAATACGAGCTGAAATTAACTTGGCGTCACCCGGGTGATTTTTTACTTCTGCAAAACGTTAAAGGTAACTTTTCATACAACGAATATTTCGAAAGGATGCTTCAAGAAAAAGGCGTATGCCTTCCTAGAAATGCCTCTTATCCTATAAAAAAGTTTCAAATGCATAAACAATGCTTCTACGTCACATTACACAATTTGAAAATAATGACGATAACATTAAAATACACCCGTGCTCATAATAAATAAATTAAAAGCACAATAGAGTTATTTTTACGTTTGTAAGTACAACGTACATTTGTATATTTGTCGACGTTCGGAAACCTGCGTCGTGCAGTCTGGTCGGCCGGTGAAAGCGCCGGCCGCACCTTGTAGTGGCTGTTTCATTGGGACCTTAATGTTACTTAAGTACCTCTCCTCATACTGTGAAATGCTTTCTTCTAGTCTTCGTACCTATATCCATGTTATACTAATAAGTTAAATTGTTAATGATTCGTTCAGTTCACAATTTGCTCACAGTTTATAATATGCCTATTCTGATTATAAACTGACGAACTACTTTCTAGAAAATTGCGTCACGCAAAATGTACTAACATAATTATTAGGTGTTGTCAGGTTTGAAAAAAAAAATACACAGGTTAAAAAGTAAAAACCAAAAGAGTTTCTGAACGAATGAGCAAATTAGACCCGCTGGGAGAGTTGTTCGCGTGCTGCATTTTAATCAGTGCCTCGTCACCCGCCTCGGGCGTATCCCGATTCCTGACATTTACTATCCCTGTGCTTGATTGTACGTACGAACTGAATTGCTGTACTCTCAGGCCTATGACTCAACCGATAACCAATTAAACTTTAACTCGCAAGACGAGTTTTTAACTGTATTCTTCAACATACGAGTCACATGTCATGTTCCCAGTAGAAATGTTGACTGAATGGAGGAAAAACTTTTTGTTACCGAATTGTCGAAATCAAATTTATAGTCAACTCTATTATAATGTGAATGTAAATACAATTTGTTTACAATTGCTTTTATATTGGCTTTAATATCCTCAAAATAGAATACGATTAGTAATTGTGCGATTTTTAGCTTTTAAGGTAAATCATTTATTCATCAGATTTACATTATTTGTAAAGGAAGATGTTTTAACAAAGGTTTTTTTTAGTCGTATTAATATAATGAAATAAATACGGCAGAATAGGGTACTTAAATAAATACGGGACTGCACAGTGCACATCAGAAACATCTGATTTTTCTATCCGATAATGAGCCGTGTTAATTTAAGTAACGTAGATAGTACTTAGTCCGCTACTTGGCCACCATGAACACTTTTAGATTGGTAAGGTAATCATAGGCCTGTTAAAAAATCAATAAAATTTCATAAAAATGTCTCATCTGGTTATTTATCAGGTGGGCGGAGGTCAATCTTACACCGTCTCTTAGACCATAATTAACAATAATGTTTAATATTAAAATAATATTATTCGTTTGGCTTCTTTCTTTTAACCTAAACATACAAAAAATTGGTAGTTCTGAATCATTAAGAAAGAGTTCTCCTGTTAGATTTATATATTTTTTTAGAATATTTTTAACTTCGTGAGGTTACATTTTCAAGTGGAGAAAGAACACGTGCGAAGCCGCGGTGGGCCGCTAGAATTAAATAAGTAAATAAGCAATTACGGCCGTAATTCAAAGCGGGAGAGAGCCAGAGATTGCTGACTGCCAATTCGCATGGTCCCCTCATACCTCTCTCACTTCAACACCCATATATGTAACTTATAGATAACGAACGCTATATATGTCGTGGTAATGGATACTCTTTATATCATCTATTTTAAATATTAAATAATGAACATTTTTAACTAGGATTCCTCAGCTGATAAAAGAACCTTACGCTATGCAATGACCCTGTTTCTTCAATATTATGATTGCGGTGAGGTGGATAAGTATTGTGGTTGTGGCAAAGGTGATTAATTAATTAATCCTACACGTGACCTTAGTAAATACTCTTTGAGCTCGATACGCGGTCACGACCTAGCCGCGCCCATTTGATTTCTTAACGATACAAT
This sequence comes from Papilio glaucus, assembly GCA_000931545.1. Taxonomy (NCBI): domain Eukaryota; kingdom Metazoa; phylum Arthropoda; class Insecta; order Lepidoptera; family Papilionidae; genus Papilio; species Papilio glaucus. The sequence continues at coordinate 248,782 of JWHW01043104.1, forward strand.
TTTTAAAGGTCTGAACGGTGAGTGTGGGCATAAGTCCTGTACAAAGTACTACTACTGATATATCTGTACGATACTAGATTCCTGAAAGATTTTAAAGATGGGACGGAAACTGTATTAAAAAGTAACAGGAAAAGTAAAAGTAGATAATGTAAAATATGGGATTATTATTGAGCGCTAAGTTGCTAATAGATTGTATAGATTATAATATATATTATAAATGCCAATATGAGTCTGTTTGTTTGTTTATTACGCACTCACGCTTATCATCATGAAGTTTTGTTATATTTTCAAGACATATTTTCAACAGTATAGGGTACCTATTATCCCGAAGAAGAAAAACCTTCCCGCCAAAAATCGGTCGCCAACAATAATCGACAACAATAACAAATTCTTGATTTTTGTTATCGTCATGTCATACATCACTATGGCGACAACAAGTTTTTGACAGTTAAATATAATACCAAGTTATTAACCGAAATTAACTTACAAAATTTTTGCAACGAAACAAATAAGACACGAATGCGTGTGTAGCCGCGGGCTACTGCTAGTGTATTATATTACCTACATATTTGTTTGTAAAAATAATAAAGGAAATTCAATAAAATGCCTGTTCTAGCTTGATATCTAAAAGTTATGAATAAACTTCCAGGGCCTTATCTAATCAACAATAATTTTATCTAATCAAATATTTTATGAATAAGTCATATAAAATACTAATTGATGAAGACAGTTTTCACATGCTGCTTATTTTGAGCTTTCAGAAGTAATTAGAGCCACATTCGTCGTAGCCTGTTATATCTTGAAACATTAAAGTTACTTAAGTTGCAACTTTGTAGTACAAACATACACTTATTACAAGATGAACGCATGTTTGATGGATTGTAGACCTGGCTAATTATACAGGATGTGAGAGACCCGTGGCAGCTCAGTGTCTAGCTTTAAACTTCATAGTACGTAAGCAGAGTGCAACGTAGGCAGAAAGTAGGTATCCCATTCCCATTTATTGTTAACTTGACAGGAGTTGATAAACCTTTCAAAAACCTGGCGGAAAAATCTGAAAATTAACAAAACAATCATTCTTTATAAACTGCAAACCGGATAATTATGTTAAAAGCTTATTTTATTTAAGCATGAATGTTTTCAGGGATAAGATAAACTTTGTCATTCGAAATACTAACGAAATCATTACTTAAAAGGCCAAAAATAATTATAACAAAATTCAATATTAAATAAGAATATAAATTCTTGGTTTTTAGGATCATATTCACATTACTTCTACATTACATTTAAAAACGTACGTTAAAATAACAACATCAGGACAGGTCGATGACGTCATTACTCTGTTTTTTTCCAAGAAACGACACTTTCTCCACAACTAAACTTTTATTATACAAGATTCGGTGTTGAGATACGAGAAATACTGTTTTGTTGTGTTGCGTGCTACAGTGTTGACATTTATGTAGAGACTAGCGACCCGCCCCGGCTTCGCACAAGTAGTTTATCCATATAAATTTTCATTCCCTAGGATTTTTGAAAAATTCTTTATTAGTGTCGTCTACGTAATAACAGAAATCTTTACAATATCCTGTATATCTAGTATATTCAACCTTTAAAAATTCAGTATTTGTCTATTGCCAAGCTGGTGTACTCTTTTATCATTCTTTCCCTCAACACAAAAGGTTTTTCACAAAAGGCATGGAAAGGTAAAAAGGAATTGTAAGACCAAGCAATTGTATAATTTGGCTACTTTGATGATAACGTATTCGCATTATAATGACGCACCGCTGACAAATTATTATGACACATTTGATTAGGAGAATAACAAATTAACGATTGTGAAACTATTCAGTATATTTATGTAATCGCAATAAATGTATAACTATTATAAAGATCAAATATTTCTTTATAATAGTTATACATTTATTTTTTTATCGATGTTCGTGTCGGATGTCCCCGGTTGAATGTCAATACTGTTTTTTTAAGGAAAAAAAGTGACAAACGAGCAATGTTAAGTGACGTCCATCCCTTCAACTCCTTCGCCCCATCCCCTTCCTCTTTCCATTCTATCCTTATATCGACGAAACGCAAAAGCATATCTACTTTGCGCCTGTCTTCTGTAAGGTGTTATTTCACCAGTCGAGCTGGCACAAAAGTGAAAAAGAAATACACTTTTAGGCTCTTTAAAATAAAAAAATACATAGCATAGGTTATTTTGGGTATTATAGCTTCCAAATGGTTAAAGAATGATTACAATCGGTTAGGTAATTTCAGAATTTATTAATTACAACCAAATTATTAGTGTATGTGCGAGCAGTTTTTCTTTATGCAGACTTTTGTATAAAAAAACTTAAGTACAGTTGATAAAGCAGGCAAAACGCTTATGTTACGCAAAACCAGTTTTATATCGTGCCCTTTGTGAGTCCGAAGTTTGAAGTTTTATTTGCAAAAATCGCAGCGGATCGTGCTAGTCGTAAAAATAAATGATTACCCACACACAGATGCACACATGGGCATAAGATACTTTGCAAGTCGTGCGTTGCTAATGCACACTGATATTTTAATAAACTTCTTTTATGTAGACATGTTGATTATTTAAAATATTTTTTATTTACATACTGGTCGATATAACTTCGTCTGGTCCGTCACCTGCCAACATTGCCACTCACAACAGAACATTTTCTTCATCATTCTTCACCACCACACTACAATGTCTACCCTTCAAGCTCCATTTTGAATGCAATAAATTAACAGGACCAAAAACTCTCATTTCTATTCACTATAATGGATTTTAGTATTGTATCGTGTATTTGTGTATCAAGCAAGGGAGTGTAAAGTGTGCCTTTATAGATACACTAGTAGTTGTTGCCCGCGGTTTCGCACGCATTCCTTTTTTATCTTTCTCGCTGGAAATTTTTGTTGGTTGTTTTTTTCGGGACAAAAGGTTACTATACCCTATGTTATTTTCTGAACCACTTACAATATGTGCACAATTTAATTATGATTGGTTGGGTCGTTAAGGAGTTAAAGCGAAACAAAGTCATTTGAATTTATTATATTATTATTCTGGTTTCTCACTATTTATAATTTGTATGAAAATATTACAACAGTACGATATTAAGTACCCGTTCCACTAAAAAAACTGCTGTTTTCCTTCTTTTTCGGTTTCTCTTTTCCATTCGCTACGGATAGCGTGCGGTGCCTGACACTGTTCAATATAATCACTGTCGCCAAGAAAGCCGGTGGACCGGTGGCCTCTTTAAGACGTCTGCAAAAATAGTCGCTTCAATTCTAACCACTCGCTACAACCTAGAATTTTAAATTGCGACATTGTGAAAACACAATAAGCTAGAAGAAAGTTTATGATTATTTCCTTTAGTGATTTTTTGACGTGACTTGCGTTTATTATTATAGAAAATATGTATTAATCAGTAAATTAAAAAAGTAATTAGATGTTTTACACGAATAAGATTGTTCTATTAATTCTGAGCTGTGAACATATATTGATAATCTGTTGGTTTCTAGTAAATCAAACTATACATTGTACGTGTTGTTGACCTCGCTGCTTTTATAATCCTATTTTTTTATTATTTAAAATCTTGACTTGCAATGGAACACTTTTACAAGCATAACACATCATATAATATAGAACTTTATTTATTATATAAAGTTAAATAACAGATTAAAAAATAGTTAGATAAAAGTCGGTTCTATTTGTATGAATCAACGGATGCGCTGATAAAGGCTTGTCATGTAAATATTGAATAATGACGACTGATAACTAATGTTTTATTTACACGATTAGATCATGAGTGTGTTACCGCCTCTATCAGCTATACACCGGCAATAATCTGTACTAATGAAATCGTAAGAAATAATCTATATCTTCATCTTCCACGCATGATGTCATTTCGCAATATACATTGGCTCGTATCTAGGAGAGGCATAATCGAGATGCCTTTGGTCGGCATGCAAGCTACGAGTTCTATGTAGGTCATCGGCGACAATAGACTATGCTTATAAATATAGCTATTTTATTTATTGGGCACGGTTTTCGCAACAACGTTCATATTTCATAATGTTTATGTTATTCGTTACAGTTTGTTTTGCAGTTTGCATTGGCGTTTTAATTTATCGATAAATAAATAAAATGAATAGTTAATCTTAGGACCTTTAGGGCCGTGTATTTCTGTTCATGAACTAGCTGTGCCCTGCGGTTTCACCCGCCCTGAAATTTTACTTAAACGAAATGATATTACCTACTTAATACTACCGTAATCATCATCATCATCTCACTGCCCTTTTCCCGCGTGTGTGGGGTCGACACAGTATGGCAGTAGCACAGTTAAATTGATATAACTTTTTAATTTATAAACCGATTGAGATAAAACAAACACTAAATGTTAAGTGAAGGTTACCACAATACATTAGTGAAAAACGCACCCAAATCAGTTAAACCGTTTCTGAGATTAGCGGTAACAAACGCACGGACAAACAGACCCAAAACAATGATTTTTGGGTTTTATAGCGTTTATGAAGGCCTCGTATGAAGTTTTTCTCAAATATCTTTCATGTACAGACAGCGAAAATTAATTTATACATATAATAAAAATGTAACTGACATTTTTATTATATGTATAAATTAATTTTATTAATATGGCTTGGTTTGTCCAATGCGTAATTGTATCTCTAAGGAGCATTTATTTAACAAACAGGTTGGCCTTGCTAAGTAAACAGTGCGTCAACCCTCGCTTCGACGAAAAAGTAGCACTAAAATATTGAATATACCGTTAGGCGCCATTTGCTTTGTCCTCTGCTGGCGTGCGCTCCTGCCGCAATGTCGTAATATTTGATGCCTTTGTATGTCACCGACCGACCGATCGGACCAGGCATATTATAAACTGTCAACAAATTGTAAACTAATAATGAAGTGTAACATTAGTATTGAACTGTAACATGCAGTATACTCGTTTGTCTGAACGTCAAGCTTATTGGAAGTGTGATTTTCATTAATTTCTTAAATATCTACATAATTAACAAAGTCCTTTAATTATTAGAACGATGAGAAAACGTTGACACACCCTTACAAAGTGGCACAGACTATAAATTCTCCTTCGCGTCTGTATTACGAGCCCACTTCGCACAATATCTTCGTGAATCCGCTTCATGACTTTCTCTTTTCAGTTATAATTGTCATTGTTGTTATTGATAGATGTTCAACGCTTTCAAATGCATTAATATTCATTTTGATTTCTCTCATTTTTTAAAAATTAATTCAAAACAATTGTTAAAATAAACGCGGTTGTAAAATTGATCATCTCTAATTAGTATTCTATGTCATTAAATACGAATGAGTTGACGTTTTTCGATTTGTTACACACAAATAAATCAGTTAAAATCCATACCCTGCGTCTAGATGTAGTTTTAAAGCAGAGCCGATAAGGCACGTTTGGAATGGACCGCTATAGCATATGTCTTGGTGAGTTAACGCTGACTTCCAGTACACCAGATTAAAACAACCAACATCATTGGATAATGTATTTACTATTAGGATAGGGCCAATGTTTAACGAACGATATAATGTTCTTAATACTTGACAACGTTGTCCTAGACTTAACATGTCCGTTATGTTTACTTTTAAAACAACTGTTTGTGTATGTATATTATTTATTAATAAATCATTATTATTGACGTAATGGAGCCCTGTTGTGGACGCACACTGGAATAACACGGCTCACAATCATATTACATTACGTCATAAGATTCATCACTCTAGCACCACAAACGAGATGTGTTTAAACGAGTACAGATCATGCTGATGGAATTAGACGGCCCTTAGCGGTTTACCGCAGAACCGAAGCGACGACGAAACAAACTCTTTTATTATTATTTCTTATGGTCGCATAACATTTTTAAACGTCGCATCGAATTGCATTCTCGGAACGATTGCCGTAATGTTACTTTACGATGGCGAGTTATGGCGCGCCGCTCGCGTTTATTAAGTTGCCGCGAATCGGGAACGGAATAATTCCTTCATCGATTAATTTAAATTCATTTCATTTAGTAAAATATTAAACGATTTTATGAACGCAACAGATATACAAGAAACGTATCGTGAAAAGATAATAAATGTGTAATTTCAACAACATGTTTTGGCTATGCAAACATTATTGTGTAATTTTCACCTACAACACTAGTGACCTAATTAAAGCAATTTAATTACTGCATCTTTTCTTGTCTAATTGATGTTTAAGAAAATTATTGGGAATATATCCCAATAATATATATAAACATATAATTTACTAGCAGTTGTCTGCGGCTTCGCACGCATTCGTGTCTTGTTTTCATCGTTGGAAATTTTTGTATCTTGATTTCGTGTATAATAACTTAATATTACAAATGTCAAAAAGTTGTTATCGGTGGCCTTAGTAATGTAAGACAAGACAATAACAAAACGTCAAGAGGTTGTTATTGTCATATTATACTGACTTACTATGGCAAGCTATAATAGGTTTTTTTTTCTTGGCTCCGCACGATTTGTGCATTAACCATTCCAGAGTTTGGGAAAGGTTTGATATATAAAATAAAGGAACGAGGAATCGAAATGGGAATAAGCTAACTACTAGTTTACAATTTAATATTATTTACACATATTCGATAATAGGTTATACTTTTCTATCCCTCGGGAAGATTTTCTTTTTCGAGATGTATGTTCTCATTTTCTATAGTCTTGAAAATATGTGTATAAAATATCATAATGATCGGTTGAATAGTTTAAGAGTGAAAGCATATCAAACAAACTTGCATTCGCATTAATTACGATAAGTATTAGGATTATCAAATAAAGGCTAACAAAACATCTGCAACTAACTGATCTATGGATAGCGATGGTCACCTAACATTAGGTGAACCTTTTGCTTGTTTGCCTTCCTCCAAAAAAAAAAATATCTCGAGCTTTTTAAAGAATGATTAAGATTAGCATTGGCATTCGTATGTTGATCATGTCTCTCCCAAGACGCTAGCAACTAGCTAGTCACGTGTCTGATGGTCAACGTTTTGATATACGCTATTTATAACGGCCGAGTACTAGAGGCATTAACCTCGTCTTTATGCGTTTGTTTTACAAGAGGTTACCGGTCGGTTTTACAATTTTTTTATATTATCGACGATTCTGTTTCGGATTTTTAATGCATTTAGTTAGATTTAGTTTATCGAACATAAAAAAGTTTTATTTTAATACAATAATTCCTATGGTTCTCTTGAGTGGAGTAACGGAATTTACTGTTGAATATTATCTACTAATTTTCGTAAAAATACTTTTGTGACGAATTGAATTGAGATGCACAAATATACAAACCATAGACAATAGGACTACTAAATGTTAGTGGCCAAACTATAACGTATTTATTCTATACTATTTAAGTTAAAAAAGTCTTGACAACCGATCTAGGCTAGCCAAACTGCCGGGAAATTAATTATTAAAAAAACAGACAACACTTTATACTTACTGCTTTCTCCCTTTTTCCGCAAACATATCCAAAGACAATTTTACGAACTCAAAACTTAAATCAATTACCGTAACTCGAATATAATAAATGTGAGTGAAACGGAACATTAATGCGTTTTTAATTCGCACGCTTTTTACTCGTGAGACCCTATAATGGACGCCATTAGGACGCATGCCGCCGAGTGATTCACTTATTGAATCACATTTTTTACTAATCAAGATGTATATATTTAAAGGCCAATCAAATTATTACAAGTTTCCAGCACAGTATGATAGTTCCATAAACCTTGTTGTTTCGTTTAATTATAAATTGGTAGAGACAAAAACTAATAAAATCGTCAATGAATGGACTTTATAAGATGCGATGCCAGAACTCAGCAGTTGAAGATTTCGTCATAAAAACTGTTGATCTTTATGTAATGAATATTAATAACTATCTGATTAACAATTGGTTGCCAACAGTCGTGAGTACGCAGACGGAGGCGCGGGCGTGTAATGCCAAACATTTCCGGCGAGGCAGTATTGAAGGCTGCGCATGTTAGAGCATCGTTTTATTAAGAAACTGGCTTTATATCGGTGACTTGTTTATTTCTTATTGATATTAAATCGATGACAAGTCATACTAAGCCATGCGCTATATCTATTTATTGTTGTACTCTTATTAAATGCGTGCAGTTTATTATGGCAGTCATAATTTCCCAGCTTAATTAACTTGGGTAGTATTTTATAATCGAAGTTTTATTGAAAATCACAAGGTCGTTACTTAAAATAACTTAACAGAAGTTTTCTTGTCTATCATAAAATTCTACAGAGTTTCTTTAATATATTCATTTGTTATCGACAGCCAAAATACGATCATTGCTTGCCGTACGCCTCTCACGGAATCCAAAAAAGATTATTATCTGGTTTATTCAAATTCGAATTTATGCATATCTAATTAAGTATTTTGCAAATCAAATTCAGACTTTTACATTTGTCAAGGAACATTCTGCATTTTCTTTGTAAAAAAGGTCAATTGATTTGCCGAAAGTCCTAATTTGAAGTTTATAACCCATAACTTAATACACTCTACAGAAATTTGTTTTAGTTCTTTTTAGGGTTTGGGTCACACATATCTATTGCGTCTGTGAAAAAAATAATGTTAATATTATTATATTCAGCCGTTTTCATAGTTAAGAGATGCTTCCTGAAATGGTTATAAGGATGTTAGTACAATGGTTTATAAAACTTTCTAACGGTGAATATAACAAATAATACCTTGCTAAAAACACATTTAACTAGGGCTTTGTGATTGTATTGACTCATTGTATTCCGGATATTGAGTAGGTTTTTAATCTATCAGTATTCAATAGTCAATGAAAGTCTCTCATGACACACTACCCAGCTTTATCGAAACGCCACTGACACACTTGAGCGACTCTCTAGTAGTTAGTTCAGTATGCTATTAGCGTTTTATACCACGCGTAAATTAACGAAACAATAACTAACTACATTATTATGTACTAAATAAACGTAATTAGCACAGCGTTATAACGTTATGTTAATAACGTTTATTCATTAAATGTAATTTAGATAAAAAAATGGGTTGGTTGTTATTGTTCAGATCATTCTTATGCTAGGAAGTGTTAGACTTGTGGTTTTTATAGATGACGTTATGCAGGAAGGATTTTTGTTTGAATAAAGTTTTTATATTAGCACAAAAAGGAGTTTTTTTGATGACATATGGGTTGTAATTATATTTTTAATTTGACCAAACTGTAGCCTAACAGTTTCACGGAATTAAAAATAAAATCAAAATTATTTGTTTTCCTCCCTCATCAAATTAACCTCTTTTTTTAGAGTTATTTCAATGTTACTTCTACAGTTAATTACGTAATTGTATAATAATACATGTACAAATATGATGACTTTTAACTTATTTTATATGAAATCTTTTTTTTTTTAAATTGACTAATTAAGCTTTTATTTTGTATAAAATGTATTTTAATGAAATTCATTTTTTTCTTTGCAGTTAACCGAAGAAGTGACGAGGAAACAGAGTGACTACCAGAAGTGCCTCGAGTCCTACAAGCAAATGAGGGCAAAGTTCGAGGAGAACTACCTTAAATGTAAGTGTAAGTTTAACCTTTAATTACATAATTACATTACATTATATAGGATAGATTTAATTGCTTGTTTGTTCCGGATAAACTCAAAAGATACTGATTCGGTTTTAAAAATTCTTTTATTAATCGATTTCAATATTCACCTGTGGTAGAGTCCGCAACAACAAAATCTGTTGCACGAATGGGCCGGCTCGACCAGTGAAATACCACGATCTCTCAGAAGACAGGCGTGAAGTAGAAGTATTCTGAGTTTAGTCTGATGAGTGAGGTGCCGGAGGCCCAATTTTAGTCCTCCTCCCTATCCCATCCTTTCCTAATAATGACAGGATGGAAAGGGAAAGAGGATTGGAGGGATAGAGAAGGCTAGGAAAAGGAAACTTCCTTTCTCCTGTCTATTCCCTCCATTAAAGGTAGGCAACTCGTTTGCTTGTTGCGGATGTCTATGGGTAGCGTTCATCTAACATCAGGCGACACGCTTGCTCGTTTGCCATGTTCTACTATAAAAAAATTGAAAGCTCTTCTATTAGCGATTACTAGGCTATGTTTTATTTGTCTGTCCATCTATACTCAAGCGAAGCTAGAGCGGGTTGCTAGTCAATTATACTTCGTTACTAATATGTATGTAATATTGAATAATATATTCTTATATGCATATAGTTATAATATATTCTTTACTATATTATTAAATTTTTTTCTAAGCAGTAGCTATTTCAGAAGCTAAGCTTCTAACTTAAGATTCGACTAAAGTACTCGTAAATTCAATTCTAACACATGTTTGGTGAAATAAAAACGACAAAAATATATTTAAAAAGGTATATAACCATTTAAATGAATGATAAATATAAAATGATTTAATTAATATCGGAAGCTTTGATTTTGTATTTTTTTATTATTTACTATCTCTATTAAATTTCTTGTTATTTGCATCCTTCACGGAAATTTGTTATACGTTTGAAATGTTGACCTTCTGTTGATTTATGCTCACTTCGGCATGCCAGTGGAGTGGAATTAACATTTCGTTTGATATTATACAACCGATGAACATATACCTAACAAACTTATGTAATAAATTTATTATTTTTAACATTTATTTGCCATTTGCTTACGTAACAACATAAAACATAGAAACTGAATGTGGTATCGACTGGCTCTATAAAAATATTATGAAGAAAAAAGATTGGTTATCATTTCCCTGCCTTTTTACCATCTAAATCGGGTCGGTGTCTAGTTACTACTATGGAAGACCATATCGCACACAGATATGAGCCGTCACAATATTTGTTTTAGTACTTGAAATAAAAATAACAATTTACTTGAATCAGCTCACATTCTACTATAACCTTCAACAGCAGGGGGAGATATACTTTAAGCTAAAAAGCTTTACAAAGACGGCATCTCTATTATATTACAAGTAAATAAGGAATTATTTACTCTTTCTACTCCCCATACTACCATATACAGTAGCTTAGATAAGTATATTGTTATTTATACTAATAGGAGAGGTAAAGTTTGTGAGTTTGGATTCCCGGGGTAATTTCTGGTGCTACTGTACCGATTTTGAAAATTCTTTCACTGTTAAAAGGTCCCGCGTGCTATAGACTACTTTTTATATTTTTAATATGATAAGCTGAAGAAGTTGTTTGCGCTAATCTAAGAAATTATCAATAGGATTCGAAAAATTGTTTTACATTTGACAGCTCAATTATTACGGTAACTTATAGGCGATTTAGCCGTCGATCGGCGACCCATGGAAGACGATTAAAAAGAAAAAATAATGCTAAGGATGTAGTACACGGACGAGCGAGTGTTATTTCAAAAGAATGAGTAGATATTTAGTAAAATGATGCAGACATCATTTTACTGTCGGTTTGTTTTTTCATGCGCGCGCACAGAAGTACACGATATTAGGCATGAGAGCTGCGCGTTTGATGACGTCACTGGCGCCACTGGAACAATCTCAGTTCCACAGCGCGGTTATTTATCAACCAACCTACGCGTGGTATTTACACCAATCACACGTGTAGTTTATCTGTTAGAGTACCCAAGATTCGTAGATTAGTGCAAAGACTAATAATAATTTGATTAAAAAAATCACAGGTTTGTTCATGACGTACTATTTTTTCACTTACTGTCATACTGTGAACGCCTGTTATTTAATATTGTTGTTTAATATCATTTATTTATTGGCATTAAGCCAAGTTCATTCGTTCCTTTGTTGAAAGAAGGTTTAAAGTTGTTGTTTTTGTTTTGGATTAATAATATTACGTTTTAATTGAGTATCTTAATTAGGCATCGTCAATAACCAATTTTTCATCAAACGCATATAATCGACAGCGAGGATTTTAATATACATATTTGTCATTAATTAAAATTTCTAAGTTCACTGTAGGATAGAAATCTGCACGCAAACTGCGCCTAGATGATAAATAAATAAATGGCAACATTATTATTTTATATGTGACACTGTAGTAAATATCCTTCGCGTTGCTATCATATTCTCAGCTCATAACTGTTATGTATGCAAATTATATACAAACATATACTAATCTCTCTAAGTTAATCTGGTATCAGTACCCTTGATTACTAGGCTGTTAGTTGACTACACAGAATCGAGTTGATGACTTGCACCATATAAAGATAAATATTGATATTATTTATCCGCTGTAATACGTCGTATTATAACGGTATTACTGATATAGTACCAGGTGAAATGTAATCACAGTTATTTATTTACAATTTTATATAATAGACGCCTATATAAAATATACTGTATGATATGTAACGTTACATTTATACTGCTGTATTCATACTGGTCCTATAATGCATTTAATGAATTAGAGATCCACTTGAATGCATCTCATGGCTTGGGAAATCATCCCTGCATTAACTGAGCTGGCTGGCTACCTTTTGCCTCATTTTATTTGTTGATTTTGTTTATTGGAGTCTAAATATTATATACTAGTATATAAATGAAGAAACTGACTGATATGTCAAGCGCACAGCCCAAAATGGCTAATGGCCCTAGCAACTTGAATTTTGGCATATTGATTTTTGTTATTACATAGGCTAGGATTAAATTAAAAAAACTAGCCCTAAATGTCTATGTATAGGGAATGAACGTTTGTATGAAGAAATATTTAAAATCCAATGTAATTTGAACTTAGATGTATATGATCCTCATTGAATCAGCAAGCATGGGTTCTACTTAGGCTGGTCGATTAAATTAAAGTGTACGACAGGTGTAGCCGCGGGGCACTGCTTATTTTTGTGGTGGTTGGTTTCTTAATTTACAATAAAAGACATATTTATAGTAGGCTTATATTCCAGGTCCGACGAGTAGAGGCGGTCGTAAATTGGACGAGACGCGGGACAAGTACAGCAAGGCGTGCCGGCGGCTGCACCGCGCGCACAACGAGTACGTGTTGCTGCTGGCCGAGGCGACGGAGTGCGAGCGCGCGCTGCGCACCGCCGCGCTGCCTTCGCTGCTGGACCAACAGCGGCGGCAAGGGGAGGCTACGGCCGCTTCATGGTAGGTATACAAGTTTTTGTAGGAATCCGGGGAGGGCTGGAGATTGCTCTACCTAGCTGTACGTGATATGTCTGTGATATATGTACTATTAGATTAACTAAATGTTGGTCCTGCCAGACATTCCTTCCGGCCATTCCTCCATTCTCCCGGGACGGAGCTACCTCGGCGTATGTGTGCGAGAGCGATCCCGTAGCCCCGCCAATATGTGCGGGAAGAAAATGTTTCACCCATATTCGCACCATTGTACACGGGCGGACATCCGGAGGCATTTCCTCATATAAAAAGGCCTTCCTTCCACGACTACACCTGACATGTCGATATAATCAATTCATAATTATCCTGATAAAGTGTTCTAAATGCTTTTCCTCATTCGAATTTCAAATTCTGTTAACTAAATGTTGTTTACTTTTGTTTGTTCAACCAAGAATCGTATAGTAGAGTAAATCATAAGACAAATTACGTAGGATGTATAAACCTTCGACAGTAAACATTAACACATTTTTATAGTAACATTAAAGACATTTCTAAGAATTAACTAATCACCGACTGCTGTGCCGAGTTATCTTTTATATCAACACGACTTTATTCTAATTCGTGTTGTCATAAAAATATTACGACCACAATATTTTTAACGTCCCTACAGAACGGTAAATTTCAAACTACTACTACTTTACTAAATTTTACTAAAACTGACGTTATGTTGATTATAACAAAATAAATTATAAGTGCACTATAAAATATGACAGTAGACCGAGGGTAAATTAATATCGGTCCGATTTGTATTAACTTCGAGCTTACTTTGTATATTAGATAATTTAAACGCAGTAAAATTACAAAAAACTGACTTCAATTCACGTAAATCCTGAATAACTCTGGAACGACTTATCGGATCGAGATAAAATTTTAATGGGACAAATCTGGAAAAAAAACCTAGCGATTGCAAAAATATATATATCAAAATCGATGCATAAATGTCGTAACAAACGTAAAAAATAAGCGAATTGACAACCTCTTCCATTTTTTAAGTCAATTTAAAACATAATTCACTGAAACTGGTCATCATCATTAGCCTTTATCAGCCCAATGCCTGCTGCAAAAGAAATGTCCCAATTAAATCAGTCGCGTAATTATGGTAAATAAACTTCCGCGTATTTATATCAAGTACTTTACACGAGTAAATATTTCGTTTCAAACCTATTACTCAGGACGAATACACCTTGCTGCATTCCATTCGCGGGTAGTAGGTGTATTCAATAATTTTAAAATAAATTTATGCATGATAATTTAAGGTAATTCCAAATATTGGTCAATATTTTGCAAGTATAATGGGTAAGGTTAAATTTATATTTTAGTTATAAGATCTTAATTGTATATAGACGAAAAAGTGTGTGAATTACGATGGCCGCCGGGCCGTAACCGCACCCGTCTTTTATTTAAAAAATCTGGGTATTAGTTCCCAACACCTATGAGCTAAAGCTGGTATAAGAATGTTTATCGATTTTTTTTTAATCATATTAGCGAGCAACAATAATGAACATGTGAACAGCGTTGTTGATTTCATGATTAATTGATTTGTTTTAGTAAAGTTGATTATTCCAATTGTTTCTTGACTCGAATAAGATAACAATAAAATATTTCTCCTACTTTCTCCCTCTCATATTTATAAGAGAATTTTATTTTCTATTTGATTTAAGAATTTAGAAGAGAAGATTTAAGAAACAATTGCGTATTTATCGTCCTCCCCTTATTTTTTATTTATAATATGTGGATTACTTTGTTTAACATTGTTTGTGAGAAACATTTTAACTTAAAATTAACATTTTCAGTGTCTGGATAAAGTAATAGATTGTATTTTTAAACTACTTAAAAAAAGGCGGAGGTTCTTTGTTCCTTAGTCAGGATTTTCGCGAATCGTTTTTTGTTACTCCGTTTAATTTATTTGTCTTCTCGGCAACGGTGTAACTTACCGCTAAAAACATCGTACAATCCAATTAAAACGAATTTTTATTATTATTTTTCTTTGGTAAACATATCCGCGTTAATTTCCATGTTTTTTTGTAGCAATTACATTTTAAACCCTTCTGTATCATATAATCATAAACTTGTTTGGGAACAAGTGAAACTTTTGTTTAAATAGAAGTTATTAATTCAATTAATTAAACGATAAAAAGGTTAATTACAAAAGCCAGTTGTTTATTTTATGATATTGTTATTCACATACACAACACGTATACACGGAAAATCGTAGAAAAAGTCCAACCCTCAATATTTATTTCGTTTAATTGGTGAGGATTTACACGGACATGTTGGAATTTACTAAGATTAAAGAAAGTGAAGCTCAGGCTATTAACAAAAATGGTGACCAAAACTTTGTTGATAATTATTGTGGTGTGTATGACTGCTTGTTTTAGTATGATGGATGTGTGAATCAAATTTTTCGTAATATCTGTTAAGTGATTTATTCATTTATTAGTTAATCACATCATTTAATTATGATTATGTTAAACAGGAAGGCAATTCTACTGGAGGTTGTCCAAAGGTCGGACTTCAGCACGGACAAGTTCAGGGAAATTACGAGCAAAGTGGAATCTACAATACAGAACCTCAAACCTCAGGATGAATATAAGGAGTTCATGGAGAGATACAAGTATGAAATTTGTTTTTATTACTCACCAGCTGAACCCCGCGGTTTCACCCGCTGTGCAATTTAATTTAAAAGACAATCGTTCAGCCTAAGCTGTATCCCATTTAATATGAATGATCATATAGCACTGAGGTCAACTTACATTGGATTCAAATTATTTCTCTATACAAACTGCGCATTGATATCAGTCACTCAGTCTTCTAATATGTAGATTATACTAGTGTATTACATCTACCGTATTTGTGATATCGTCCTTAAGGCCGCCAATTTTCCATGATAGAAAACTCATTAGACTTCTATATCATGGGATATGTCTGTCTTCTATGGAATGAATGGACATAATGTAGTACGGTTGGTATTACACTCATAACAATGGTATCCTCTTACAAAAATCTAATATCTTACAAAGATTCATATCACTTCTTATTTAGGTAACGTAATGCGTCTTTGTTGACACGAAGTACAGAGAACACAGGATGTGGTTAACCTGTGTCGTAGCAACCGCAATTTATAAGCGTCATTCACTTGTTTTGTTCTAAGGAAAGACGCAATAAAGAGGTCTGTTGTAATATTTGTCTAACCTAACACCACCCTTTAACTATAACCAGTGTACTTTAATGAACTGAAATGAATCATTCTAGGTCACCACCCTCAACTCCTATAACATTCACGTTCGATGAAAGCCTAGTGGAAGACACGAGCGGCAAACTACAGCCAAACCAGCTGACCGTCGATAACCTCACGGTGGAGTGGTTGAAGGAGAAGCTGACCGAACTAGAGTCTTCTCTTCAAGACAACAGGGAGAAGCAGACGGCACTGCACGGCCCCGAGATCATTGGCAACGGTATCTGCAAGAACAACAACACCGGATCCCAACCGGGTATCAGCAACGGTGTCAATGGCATCGATAGGTATGCTTATATTTGAATTAAAAATCTTTAAATCTTAAAACAGACACACAGCAATTGTCATTTAAATAGGAGGCAGTGAATCGAATAATTGCTACCTTTTCTCTTATGGTCGATTGTAAGATAAATCAGTACTTTCATTATTAAAACTACAATTGCGTTGGTACTGAACTCGGGTATTAAAACCCAAAATATTTATAGATCTTATAAATTAGTGCGATATTTGGGCGAATTAATTTTAACTGAATGTGATGTAGGCACTCGCCGCCACCGGTCCCGGTGACGTCATCGGAGCCGACCAAACTTCTGGAACTACGGGTGGTGGAGCGCAAGTGCGCGCGTCAGGCGGAACTGATCCGTACTGCATTGGCGGAGCTGGGCTGTGAGGAAGCTCCAAGCGGGTGTCCAGACTTGTCGGCAGAGACGGTCGGCGGCGATAGCCTGGATGGAAGCTCACCGGACCATCAGGTACAGAGAAATCAACTTCCTAAAAGTAACCAATATCTTTATGGAGTACAGACATTGTTGGACGATTTCGTTTAAATTGTATCATTTTTTAATTATCGATTAAAAATCAACAATGATCAATGATGAAAATTTTTTTATATAGTAAAGTAAATTACATCCATTTTATCTATGACACGTTTAACTTTATACACGTAGACATGGTGCTTACATTGATAAAGATGATAATTTTGTAACAGAAATGTTTTTATAAGGGTGTTCCCATAGAACCTCTTCCTGTTGCTATGCAGAAGTGTACGAATGTGTTTGGTATGACATCAAAATATGGTGAAATCACTAGAGTTGTAATGCTGTAACTCGGCAGCAAAACAAACCTTTTACAGAACAGTGCCACAATATTTTTTTAAAAGGTTTGTGTCCCAATATCTCTGGTAGAGCCATTTAGCTATGGACAAACTTTGCATTAATTC
The DNA here is from genome assembly GCA_000931545.1 of Papilio glaucus. Taxonomy (NCBI): domain Eukaryota; kingdom Metazoa; phylum Arthropoda; class Insecta; order Lepidoptera; family Papilionidae; genus Papilio; species Papilio glaucus. The sequence goes on from JWHW01043104.1 coordinate 266,407, forward strand.
AAGGTCTATATAACTGTCTGTAAATAACTAATTATTGTACCCATTAAGATTTAACGTCTATTTATTGGATAAAAAGTGTTTTTTTTACATTTGTACGATATTTACTCATTTGGAATTGCCTACCTCCCACAAGATGAAACTACAATAAGATCAAGCTTGCGGGAGTCCTTTGGATTCAATATGTTACGTTACAATCAAAATGTTTATTTTAAAGGGATGTGCTTTTAATAAAAAATAAACTACGATTTGGTTATAATTGACTTTATTAGGAGTTCTTTATCGCACGTTATCATTGGTTTGCGGGCTAAGGGATAGACCGAAAATAGTGTAAGCGTAATAGTAACATCTGGCAATTATTTTTTGTTTTATTAATACAAAATAAAAATAAATTTGTACGTTATAAATTATATTATTTATCGTGTAGTAGTAATTATTATTGTGTATTATACCTTTTTCATTAAAAATGAGTTGTTAAAATGAATTATCAGAATTTAAAGATAATAGCGATAGTTAAAAATAAGTAGTACACTGTACTTTAAACAGTAAAGTACAAGGATACACCGAAAGGCACCTCTGTCCATAAGACACCTCTCACTTTTTATCTTATAAAATCAATCATATCGGAATATACCCATTACAAACAAACAGTTTTTTATCTCTTTTGTATATTAAAATAGATGTTTACTTGGTATTTAAATTACTATAGAGAACTGGTTCTTGGTTCAAACGAACTGCACTTTGTTATAATTTCCAGATTTTTTTGTTTATTAAGTTAACAAACACATTTTTTTGCTTAAACGTTTTCAATTTTATTCCAATTAATTTAAAGTAAAACCATGCACAAATTTCGATCGACCTTTTTTGTGCTATTATTCATAAGACGTGGTGACACCTACTTGCACGCAAAGTTGAGCATAAAAAGGTATCGAACATAATATTTTTGTATCATTAGCGCATGCAATTTGCTCCTTATGCATAATTCAAGGATCGCCTTTCACATCGCATCGATGTAAAATTATACAAGTTTTTATACTGACGATTTAGCATATATATTTATAATGTTATTTAAAAACTGAAGGAGAATTAATATTTTCCCATAGTGATATATCTAACAAACAAATAAGATATCGAAATTGTCAGGATCGTTCATCGTTGGGGTCTAAAGCGTCGGTGGACGCGTTGCGGTTGCACCTCCATTCTATAATCCCGCCGAGGCCCTTCTTCAGAATGTTCACGAGACCCTTTAGACGCAAGTCGGTGCCCTCGAGCCCGGCCCTACCGCCCAAAACGTATCGGAGTAGCAGCGAAGGGCCCGCCGACACGGTAACCATAACCCGCCGCAGCAAGCGGATAAGGGTCCTGAAGAGACGCTTGAGAAAGCGCGTGGATGTCTATGTGCATTGTCGTGTCCAAGCCAATAGCCTTAAGAAAAGAAGGAAACGTTTGTGTAGTTGCCCTAACAGCGTGGTGAGTGACACTAACGCACTAATGCATGAGCTTGCCGCCCTCACCAGTGATCTGATTGCGTCACGTCGCGTCGCTCTAAATATATCATCATGCATCCTACCACCGCCCGAACTTCGTGCACAGGAATAAGCTTTCGTTTTTAAAATAGCACTGGATCGCTCCGAAACACACATATTCAAAATCAAGGTGAATCTCGTAAACGCTCGACGGTTGTTTATTCTACACTGCTATCGGATTTTTCTATTTTACATATTTTATCTGTGGTTCTTATTAAAGGTTTTCTTGTGAGTGTAACGTATAGTCTGCGAATTATGGATCCGTTCTCGATGTACATAACTCAAGCCGATTTGTTGCCGCCGATTATTATTCCGAGGAGGAAGAAACGTTTGAAACTGCTTCGGTTAGGGTTCGAGGAGGCCGTAGGTTTTTATTAATGTTTTACTTGTATGTGTTGTTTGTTTGTTTATTGATTTGTGCATGATATAATATTTGATGTTTTGTGATTGTGTGCGTGTAAACACTGACCTACACTAATGTAAACTTTAATACAACATTCATCCGAAACATGAGGGTAAACAAACATATTATTATGCGAATTAATTGTTTTACAGGGATTTGATGAAAATCGTGTTATTCTAGTAAATTCTTTATTTAGTTTTTAGTTTGCACACGTTTCGAACACACAAATATAGTGACCGCCTACTTCCAGCGTGTTTAACCTTATCCAAAGCACGTGGTATGCTCGAAATACTGTTTTATATGAGTCATTACTTGTTTCCCGTAGCAGGCAGAGTGAAGCGAAAAACAAACTGCATTCCATGTTAAAATAAAAACCACAATTTTGATCACAAGAGGAATTTCGGTTTATTACGCATGTCTTAACATTTCCAGTTTTGTTAATTTATTTTAAGTATTAACAGTGTATTTTGTCAAATACCTAACATTAAAACCACATTTAACTTCTTATTTTATCAATTGTAAGTGTATCAAATGTTAATGCAGTATATGAGTTATAACTGTAATGACTTGCATACAATATTTTTTTATTAATGATAATACTTATGCAGTTTTTATAGTAGAAGGCGGTCAACGAACAAGCGGTTTATCAGATGTTAAGTGAAGACTCCTACTAAAAAAGTCACAAAGTTAATTAAAAAATTCAAATGAAACTGACAACCTTATTGCCTCCAAAACGTTTGTCAAAAACGACAGATTTAGGCAAGTAAATTGACAACCCTATATTCTTCAAATGTGTCATAATGACAGGTGAGCGTGAGTGAGACGGAGCGATCGCTGGTGGAGCAGGAGTGGTTCCACGGGGTGCTACCGCGCGAGGAGGTGGTGCGTCTACTGCGGGCTGACGGTGATTACCTGGTGCGCGAGACTACGCGCAATCACGCGCGTCAACTCGTCCTGTCAGTATGTTGGGGACAGCACAAGCACTTCATCGTGCAGACCACTCCGGAGGTCAGTACCAACTGCTTACTTTGATTATAATAACTGGTAATTACAACATCAGTATTTAGATCAGTTGCGTCACCATGACGATCGCTAACTCTTGTTAGAAGCTCCACACAAAGAAGGGAAACAACTGGTTTAGTGTACTGTAACATTGAAAGAAGGTGGAAAATGATTAAACTGTTTACTTGATGTCAAGTGAACATCGCCATCCATCCACATTCGAAACAGTTAAGAGGTACAGATGCGTCGCCAGTCTGAATTAAGGACAAGTACTGACGAGATTGGATGTCGATGGTTAAGGATCACATACTGAAGGCGCATAGCACTGGACTGATATAGGCTGAAGATGATATTTGCCGTTGTCCAGGGCCATTACCGCTTCGAGGGCGCGGCGTTCCCATCGGTGGCCGAGCTGATCGCGTGGCAGCGCGCCAGCGGGGTGCCGGTGACTGCGCGCTCTGGAGCACTGCTGCGCCGCGCCGTGCCGCGCGAGACATGGGAGCTCAACAACGACCACGTCATTCTGCTCGATAAGATCGGACGGGTAAGTTAGCTTTGGTTTTATGTGCGTGGTATTGGTAGATTAACACAAGCACGAGTGTTAATGGGATAATTAGTCGTAGTTTATATCTGTTATTTTAACATTTAACCATTACTTGTAATCTTAGTCCTATTACTTTTCAGATATAACGTTTTATCGACGTGACAGAGATATGCCCTCCTATGGTCCTACCTATCCTAGTAGCTGAAGGGCGCGAGTGTTTGATATACTCAAGAAATGTGATTTCATACGAAAGTGATATCTACTCATATCCTAGTTCCTAGTTTAAAATGGTTCAATCTTGTAACGTAATAAAGTGTACAGGGAATCTGATCAGTGGCGTTACTTCTTGATAAAGTATCCCATTTCTACACTCTTTGATACACAATCTTTCTAATGAGGCTGTAACAACACCGTATAAAGCAAAGATCCATCCAATGATTTAGATCCTATATGACTTAGCGTTTTTCAAGAACAGAACGTAATAGGAATCCTCGCTCGCGAATCGCGCTCCTTTCTTCTTTAAAGGCTGGGAACGCAACTGCAGGCTACGGTGACAACTGATAGGATCATAAAATGGAAAAAAGGATGAAGGAAAAAAATGACAAGGGAAATATACTATGTTGCAAGAGTCAGCGGCAAGAGCGGCCAAGGGATGGTCAGAGTATGTGAGTCGCATAGTACGCATATCTGTGCTTGCGGGGCAAGTGCGGAGTATATCGGACCCGCACTGACTAAAACTTCACAATGTTACTCTCGCGCGTTTGGGGTGCAGGGGCGTCCTTCTTTAACATATCAGCGGCCCTGCCTGCACCAGCCGTCGGGGCAGCTCCATCAGGGCCTAATTCTAGATGAACTTATATCGACCAGATTGGTGACATACATATACAAAGAAAGGCAAAATAAAACAACCCTTATTATATTTAGTTTCATTGCATTAAAATTTACAGGGTAACTTCGGGGACGTATACAAAGCTCGTCTGAAGACTACCGGGCAGGAGGTGGCGGTGAAGACCTGTCGCGTCGCGCTGCCTGAGGAACAAAAGCGCACGTTCCTGCAGGAGGGCCGCATCCTCAAGCAGTACCAGCACCCTAACATCGTGCGGCTCATCGGCATCGCTGTGCAGAAGCAGCCCATCATGATAGTCATGGAACTAGTGCCCGGTAAGAAGTTATTTGTTTAATTAATATTTCAAATAAATCAGAAAATTAACTTTAATATTGTAAAACACAAACCCTACTTCAAATCCAATTCAAATCACTTATAGCCAGAATGCAAAATGCATCACTCCTATTAAGTAACGCATAGTTTTGTTACGAAGTTACGGTGCCTACCTTCCACATTGATAATGCTCGTAGTTAAGGCGTTCTGTTGTGCAATTTAGCCCAGAACGACATGGACAAGAATCCAAGATTGGTACTTAATCTAGTCATCGATTGCCGTAGTATCTACCCATATCTCAATCACTTATTTGGTATTGTATTTGCGATTTTGAGACTTCATAGTTCCCTACTGTGTGTATCTTCGCAATCCTAGGTACAATGTCTCTTTGAAAATATCATTTTTTCAATCAAAATCTTTTTTTAATGAAACGTATATTTTTCTAATCGGTGTATAAACGACGAAATCTTAATAAATATGTCTATTTCAGGCGGGTCCCTGCTCACCTTCTTACGGACACGCGCGTCCGCTCTAAGCTCGCGGTCGCTGCTCGCGATGTGCCGCGATGCCGCCGCCGGCATGCGCTACCTGGAGTCCAAGAACTGCATCCACCGCGACCTGGCGGCGCGCAACTGCCTCGTGGCCGACGACCACACCGTCAAGATCTCCGACTTCGGCATGTCGCGCGAGGAGGAGGAGTACATCGTGTCCGGCGGCATGAAGCAGATCCCCATCAAGTGGACCGCGCCAGAAGCGCTCAATTTCGGTGAGGCATCTTGTCTTGTTGGTCTGGCTGTTCCATTCATTTCTACATCCATTCCATTCATTTCATGTGAATACAAAGCTTTATGGCTACGTAGACGTTGAGAATCTTAATATATATAGGATATAGTTCACATAAATAGTCGAATGGCAGATTTAAACCTACGACCTCATATTAGGCAAATCGTCTTCTTAACCATTAAGCTATTGGCGCAAAATAGACTACTACATTTAAAAAAATATTGTGTCATTTTCTATACTAAACAAGCTTTTTATTCTGATGTAATTATTCGCTTTATTTTATGTCGCAATATCTTTTAACCTGACATGACAACCAACTAAGCCGATGCAGAAATATTTAATACTTCTTTGGCCGCTGTGTTCTGTGTGAGAATACCATCAGTAACGTTTCTCAGTTCAAACTTGACAAAACACGCTGCAATAAACATTACCTATAATAAACACACATACAATGTTATCCCAGGCAAGTACACGTCGCTCTGCGATGTGTGGAGTTACGGCGTGCTGATGTGGGAGATATTCTCGAAGGGTGACACTCCGTACGCCGGCATGAGCAACTCCCGCGCACGCGAGAAAATCGACGCCGGTACGTAATGAACATATCTTTAATTTAAATGAAACTTTTTATATGACTCATCGATAAATGAACGAGGAAATTAGAGTGAAAATTTAAGGATACATCACAATTACGTTACATGAGATAAAAGATTAAATGCAGAAAGAATGAGAAGATAGATATTACATTACATAGTAAATATTAAATAAATTATTTTTACGTAATTTTTTTGTTGTATTTCTGTCAATATAATTCATCACACTTTCGGTGATGCACGTGCAATTATTCTGTACTCTTAATGTAAAAACGTACGTGCAGTAGAAAAAAATTAGAATCTAGAATTAAATTATATTTAACTTTGTAATTTTCAAAATTCCAGGATATCGAATGCCGGCACCGGACGGTTGTTCCGAGGACGTGTACGCTCTGATGCTGCGATGCTGGGAGTACGAGGCCGACAAGCGGCCGCACTTCCACCAGATTTACACGATCATAGACAACATTTACAACAGGTAACAACAACCGAACTGTCAACGAATGTAGACGTCATTGATCAAGGTGACTCGTTCAACATGATATACCGCGATATACGTGGCGTTGCTACAGATTGTCACGTCAATTATTATAAAGGACTATGACTTCATTTGAGAAAATTACAAATTAACTTTGACATAGTAGCAAATATTGACTTTATAATGTACTCTCAGATTTGTAAATAATATTGCCGCATTTATCCATATTATAACATTTTTTCAAAGTCTAGATAAATTTAAACATGTGAAAAACTAGGGCAACTATTATAAGTAGCCGTCGTTGGTTATATTTACCAATTCTCATGAATATTTTATAATTATGCATCTTCTAAAATATTTGTTTTTCGTACTTTTCATGGACAATACAATTTTTAATACAACTTGTTTTAACAATCACATTAATTCAATAATTCAAGATAATTTCAAGTACTAAAAAAAACAATTTTAGTATTTTCCAAATAGTGTTGCCAAGAGATCTCACTTCTACCGACAATTCTTAAATGCCAACTTGTACCGAGATACAATAAGTCAGAAATTCAGCACTTGCTCGTTTTAAATATTGTAAGTTTTTTTTGTCAACAATAATAATCAATTATTAATGTACAGAATATAGATATATAAGTATATAGAATTATAAGTATAAACTTGTAAATAAATTGCGTTACCGTGTGCGGCGTGCAATGACCCCATGAAATTTAATTGTATTTTATATTATACGTAATGTTACAGACAATATTTTAGTTTAGTGACTTTATTTTGTACATATATACTACTTTTAGATAATATTGTAAGTCAGTTATTTTATTATGATGTTGGTTGTATGGAATTTTTCTCTATCCTGGCAACTCAAATGTTTCGTAATAAATCGTAAAAGAATTTGTAAAACGGTTTTCAAGTAGTTATAACTTATAAGGACCTGCTATTAATGTAATAATTTAAATGTATCAGTATTTTTAAGTTGTTTGTGTGAATACCAAAACGTTAGGCCTCCATTACCGAATTTATTTTTATATACTCATCTTTCTCCCCGATGACTATAATAAATCTGATAATAATAGATTTAGTAGCAGCTGAGATGTAAACGTTTTTTTAAGTTCAGATAATTTTGTAATCGAAAGTTTGTGTGAAAATCGAATCAAAGTAATTAACTCATTTATAATGCTTATTTAAGTCAAATTATGTAGTAGATTTATATTAGTAAATAATTTTTCTTTATATTTTCATGGTTAAGCAATAAATAAATGTACTTTGGTTTTATTTCATAAAGGAATATATGTATTCGTTTTGAGTGGTTGAATTATCGATGTTTAAAATAAATATTTTGATCGCTTTACAGAAACATCGACATTTTGATTGCCATTAAAATGACTTGATATTTGGTATTATCAAAACATCGATTTTATTATAATTATCAATCTCGATTAATTATTACTTACGGATTATCGATTTTAAGCACCTGGAATGTAATGCTGCTATTTATATATTAATAAATATGAACAGATCTCCATTTATTAATTCAATTCCATTAATTTTGTATATTAAAATTTCGATCAACTTCAATACATGGCATCAATGTCCAGATAACTTAAGCTGATAGTACGATATTCATGTGAGTACTTTATTTACTGATTTCATTCTAGATTTAATTTTGTTTATGCGTTTTTAATCATCCGGACCATCAATCTTCATTAAATACAACAGGAATATCTAATCATAAGTACTATTTTATATAAATGATTTACCTTTATCATGGAAAAAATTGAATATAAACATTTAAATTATATATTTTTTATCTGTATTGTTTATTTGAGTATGTATAGTTTAAGGTTATTTTTTTTATTAAAAACCAAGATCTTCCGAGTGTAATGTTGATTTAATTTTAAGGAAAATATTTAGTTTTGATTGTATTGTGGTAGGTCGTGATAAAAATAATGTGCTTCCATTTTATAAAATGTGTTTATTCATTTTTAGGTAACAGATTGAATGTAATTTGTCTTGCCTGCAACTGCATAGTTAGCGCACATTGTTTTAAAAATGTATTCTTCATTTCATAATTCTCTGTACTTTTTGAATGTTATTAGTATTTTAGTATAATATGTGAAATGTAAATATTTTCATATGTCAATATCAATTAAAGTGCCAGATGATTTGGTTTCGAACATTTTAAAAGTTTTATTATTATTTAATCTCCCTCACCCTATATTATCATCTAATTAAATAATTAAGCCATAAGGAATTTAACACTAGGCAGTTCTCACTAAACAAAGGTTAACGCCCATATTCGAAACAACGGAAAAATTTGCCAGCTAGCTATCAAAGGTCCGATCACGAATGAAAGTATGTAATGCATAAGTGATGCGCTTTGCCAGATCTGCACCACTTGTAGGTTTGTAATAAATGAGCGGTCACCATAGATTCGCGGAGAATAGTCGTCTACAGTTTACCACCATCCTAGCACATCTCTCTCGACTGTTCTACATGAATACATCTACGCACGAATGTTCGTCGGTTACGGGCGCTCTTAAATCACCTTTCAGGTTAGTGTGGTCATAATAAAAAAGATATTGCACTCTTAACAACGGACACTGCAGCTAATCTCACAGAAGTTTACAATATCAGGAAATAAACTTGTATTATTTAAAAATTAAATCGCGTTGCTACATAGATTATCTCACTGATAATACAGTTCAGCAGGGGTGAGTGGTTTTTATGGAAGAACGTGGCAAACAAGCACATGAAGTTAATTGACTGACCCATAGGCACCCGCAACAAGCAACTGTGTCGCAGATGCCACCTTTAATGCACAGAAGACGAATAGACGGGAAAAAGGATATTTTCTTCTACCCATGTATCCCCTCCTCGCCCAATCCTCTTCCTCTTCCCATCCTATCCTTATCGCGAAGAGATGGGAAAGGGAAAGGACTGAAATTGGGCCTAACACACATCAGACGAGATGCAGAAGCATACTTCTACTTCACACGTTTCACCTATCTTCTATGTGGTCGTGGTATTTCACCGGTTAAGCCGGTCTATTCATGCAACAGATGCTGTTGTCGACTCTACCACTGTTAGTTTTCTCACTTACTTCCCCAAGTTTGTTTGAAGTAGTTGCAGTAAGGTAATCGTAAAATAAAATCAGAACAAGTAAATTATATAAATATTTATTTCTATACAAAAGATTCATCTTACAGATACAGTTTTATCAGTTCATCGCTCACAGCGGACGGATTCAGAATTCCTAAATCAGTGAACAGTAGTGTTATGTAAGCAGGAGGGGTATAGTCGACAAGGGGGTGTTCCCTGGACAAATCCTTGGTGTTTTTCAACACGCTCGATAGATATTTAAATTCATTCGGTAGATCGAGTTGGTTGAGGGGATATATTCTGGAGAATTTGAAGCTCTCCGTCAGCACGTGCACCGGCTTCTTGAGCTCTAACGCAGACATCGCTAAACTGTATGTTCCAATCTAGAAAGACAAGACGTAATTTTAACAAAATATGGATTCTAATTTAGTATGATTGGCAGATTGATCAGCCAACAAATCCAAACCAGTTTTCGAAACTCGGATGGTATGATAAAAAATAAGGTCTTCAAGTACTGGGTAATAGAAAAGTGTCCAATGTCTTCGTAAGATGAAAGTATGATGTAATACTGACTTTGGATATTAGTTAAAATTGGGTAGTACTATTTAAAAAACTTGAATTACATTAGGGAAAGTACCGCACCGGAAACCGCACAAAATTTCCACTGTCTTGCATGTATTTGTATAGCCTGGAGTGTCTAAATACACAGTTAAATATCTCGGCTAACCGGGATCACACCCGGAGATCGTAGTCCACATCATGGAGTT
>JWHW01043104.1:306029-325697 GCA_000931545.1 Papilio glaucus
TTTCTCGACGTGTCGAGTACTTTACAGTGGTAATGGTCATGGTCAGTTTTATTGCTCCAGCAAACACAGAAGTTAATCATCGCTCTAGTGTCACTATAATCCGTTAGTAACTAGGTACGCGAACTAATCTGAATGCTAAACGCGCAGTTATTCAATGCCCTTAGGCGAGGTTCCCGAAGGTTCGAGCTAATCTTAAAGAGGTCTACACTGAGTTCCTTCACCACCTCCCGATGTAGTTGTAGATGCCATCTAAAGGTAAACAGGGATCCGGAATACACTCGTGGGATATACTCGTCCCACCGGTTTTTAGAATGCCTACATTGCGTCGTATAGTTTTAAAGTTGTAAAATTTCCATTATTACTCATCATAACAGAATATAGAGCTATACGTGTGCCGAAGTAAATAGCCTCATGGAGATCGATTGTACACATTCCCGGGCCGCGGGCGTCGTTCGTCACTTCGAGACTGTTCGGTTCGATAAATATGACGTCACACGCAACGGTAAACAAATATCTTCTTGGAAACTTTCGATACGTTTTTACAAATATAAGGTTATAGATACCTATACCGACTCCGTGCAAATATTTTAACACATGATTTTTTCTTTCAAAAACAGTTTATTAGCGAATGGTTTAATCTACATATTTTATATTCATTCATAGTTTATATTCTGTTTAAGACCCTCAAGAAGTAATTACGACTGTACAACCCTGACGACTTTGGACAATTTAGTTTGTTGAAAGCTTGATATACATATATTGTATATTTCTGCATCATTATAATTCTCGTAATCCCATTTCTAAAAACGATATAGTAATTTACTTCATAACAATGCTTCTAGGATGATGTAACAATTGGAACAATAAAAATATGCTGCATATAATAACACCTATATAAGGTCGTCATTAACAATACTTTAGGTACCGGCTTAAGGAACAAAAACAACTTAAAACCACTACGCATAAAATGAATGTCTGCGCAACGCATTCGTTTGTAATCTTCCTCGCTGGAAATGTTTGTAACTTGATTTCGAGTACAACTTGAAATTATAGGTAAATGTCAAAAAGTTGTTATTGGTTGACATGGTATTATGTATTTCGCGTCATGTAACAAATTGTCAAAAAAGTTCTTATTATTACTTCGTGTAATGTCGTCTTATAACATAGTCATGTTATTCCATTACTATGGCAACCTAAACTAGGGATTTTATTTCCCTATTCCTCGGTAAGTTCTTTGTTTTCGAGATAAAAGGTGTCATTGTCCCCATGACCCCCATGTCATTTTCTGTACCCTTGACAATGAGTTTGCAAAATTTCATGATGATCGGTTGTGTCGTTAAGGAGTTAAAGCGTAACAAACAAACAAACTCACATCGTTGAATTGTTTTAAGGAAAGTAAGGTGAAGAAAGAGCAGCGACAGGTCAGTTTAACTGACCTGTCAGTTAAACCAACTGATTTGTTGATTTTTTTTTGAAATTGAACAACAACTGTTCAGGGTTACAAAATCTGGCATTTGAATATCACCAGTCTGATCCAGATGTATGCCTGTCAATATGTGTGTAAAATGTAATGATAATGGGTTGGAACGTTAAGCCGTTATCAGGATTGTAAAAAGATCAACACATTATAATGTAGTATATTCGTAGTAAATATCTGTAATTGTTTCAGGGTTTGGCGTTCACGATCGAGGAGAGGCAGGCATTGGGCATCCACGGCTTGCTGCCGGCCAGGGTCAAGAGCCAGGAGGAGCAGGTTCAGCTCTGCAAGATATCCATAGAGCGTTACGAGGACCCACTGAACAAATACATCTATCTTATGGGTTTACTTGTGAGTAATGCTTGTTTATAATCTGATATAAGATAAAACGACGATAGAATAAGATTTCGATAGATGGAAAATGACTTATTTATTAATAAATTATCCACCATTGTGGTCAAACAATTCCTCATTAGGTTGTTGTCAATACCGACCTCTATATGGATACGGATATCTTGTTTAATAAGTTGTATATATGTATTTATAGTTCAATAATTTGTTAGTGTCTAGTTGTCATTGTGAACATGTGTTACAATTAATAATGTATCAGCATGCGATCACGTTCACTGGCATCCTGCCGGCAGCGAGGCTGCAGCCTCAGTCAATGCTAGGACCGCACCCTACTCTGTGCAGTGGCTGAGGAATTATATTACAACTGACGGCCAAAAAAAAAACAGTTTCAAATAGCACCAGCATTGTATTAATGAAATTCTTATTCATTAAGGGCAAACTCCTTGCTAATATTTTTCTCGGATATGCCGTCCGAATAAATTTCTTCTTTATGTTCATCATTCTTAGTGACCTTGACATGTAAACTAAAATAAGAAGAAACTGAGCTGGTATGGTTTCATATTATGAATTTATAATGGTATTTTTCTTCTACCTTAAAACAAAAAGTATAAGGATTCTTGGACCAAAGATCTTTTCTCTTTTCACATTCGACTATTGTTATTTTTATATGTTTACTGTGATTATTTTAAATATTAATGAATTAGGCTAATGAGCAGCGGGTCGTCTAATGTTAAGTGCCACCCATGATCACGCATCGGCAGTTCACTTCACACAAATGTACTTCGTCTGGTGGTATATCCATGAAATCAGAGTTCTCTTTTCTTGATAAACAATGTCTTATTTGTACCGGAAGGACCGCAACGAGCACCTGTTCTATCGCTTCGTGGGCGAGAACGTGGCGGACCTGATGCCCATCGTGTACACGCCGACGGTGGGGCTGGCCTGCCAGAAGTACGGCCTCATCTACCGCCGCCCGCGTGGACTGTTCATCACCATACACGACAAGGGACATGTCTACGATATCCTGCAGAACTGGTAACTAAAGTTTTGCATCATATTTAAAATCACGTAGGGAATGATTGTTTTGGAATTGACATTCTTATGCAATTTTCTCATGACGTAATCAAAAAGCTGCGCTAATAAAAACATTGCATTAAGAATAAACGTTATTGTCATAAAGAGACATAGCTGATAATATTATTCTTAAGACAACTACTGCGCTGAGTTTCATTCTAATATCGCTGGAGAATTTATTTTCAAAGATATAAGTGTATTTTCTAACTCTAGTCTGTTTTTGGACTTGTAGAAAAAAATACTTTTTTGTATTGATGTAGAAAATTATTATTCCATCAAATCTTATATCCGATGACTATATGTCAGACATAGCTGCTTTTAAATGTCTCGTACAAGAAGTAAGAGTTGAACAACACAGTATTAAAGCATTCGTTACTACATAAAATACATAAGTGTCGGTAAGACTTGTTATATCAGTTCGTTATTTAAAACGTAGGTATGTAAGTCATCTGGGAATTAAAGTGAACGATCTAAAGTAGGATGCTAGGCCACTAGATTATCACCGCTTAGTTGAATTGTATTAGTACTTTATTGTATTAGGTGACTGAAACTTAAACTGGCAATTGAATAGATTGTAGGTCGTAAAGTATTTGAGGTCAGCCGGCAGTGCTTCCAGGCCAAAGTCACCGCCGGGGGCGAGCGGCCACCGCCGAGGCGAGCTGGTTCTTACATATCAACAATATGTTACACTTGCGTCTCAATACAGCAATATAAATTATTTTAACAAGCAATAAGTGATCTTAATCCTTAAGATCCGCGATGTCTACACATAACTGTAGTGTAGTTAGTTAAAGTTAATTTCGCGTATGTTGAATGCAGAATGAGGACAGTGACAGGACAAATTGGTGCAAAAGTGAGTGGCAGTGTTGGTAGGGGACGTCCTGGAAAAAAAATTGTCTACAACAAAAGTATACTTAGCATTCTTTAAATTATTATATGACTGGTCTTATTAAAGATAAGAATAAGAACTTGTAAACGTTCCTAGCTTTTCTTAGCAATTTTTCTTCACTTTGCACTCTATGTTGGTATACATTTGTACCACAAACGAAAAGGAGTTGACCTGATCAATTTAAGCTACAGTAATTGTCCTTTATCTGATTATTTTAAAAGTCCACGTTAATCTCTCTACATAAAATGAGAGAAAAGTTCATACTTACTGATATGAAGGAATTTAAACACAACTGAAAAATTGGAATAGCCTAAATGCGCACAATGATGACATACCGAAGATATTTTTAGAGATTTGCTAATTGATTCGTCCCCAAACACAATTCCACTGTGACTTTGCAAAATAACTTCCTCTTGAATTCCTTTTGTTGGTGCTCGCAGCTTAGTCATGAGGTCGTCATTATTTTTACTATCGCTTCTGACTGGTGCGTCAGCCTTGACTAAAGCCTAACAATCTGTTTGATTATCAAATTAATTCTAAGTGACAATGCAATTTGATCTGGCAATGAGAAAAATAATGAATTTTAAGATAGATAATAAGATTCCTTTAGAGTTACAGTCGTGAATCCGTACAACTCCAAAGAGGATCTTATTATCTTCAGTATACCTTAAGACCCTGAATTGTTATTATGAGCTTGTTTTATCTTGATCCAGTTCTTGCCAGAATCCTTAAAGCGGTCTTCGAACTATGGAGTCTACTATTTTTTCTCGATTTTTTTTTAAAGTTGCGTTTATTAAAAGCAGTGAACCCTTCCAGGCCGGAGACAGACGTGCGTGCTATCGTGGTGACCGACGGGGAGCGTATTCTGGGCCTGGGCGACCTGGGGGCCTGCGGCATGGGCATCCCCGTGGGCAAACTGGCGCTTTACACCGCGCTCGCCGGCATCAAGCCGCACCAGTGCCTGCCCATCACCCTTGGTAACTCACTTACCACAATGTATTGGCAGTGCTGAATTATTACATTCTCAGATATCATACGAAAGACACCGATGCTTCTTTACGCTGAGCTAAGAAGAAAGCGCCACTTTAACGGCCTTTGTTTCATGGTATTTTATGGCATAACGGACAACTCTGCTTGACCATTCTCTCAGTTTACCTGTAGTTCTCTACAAACCGGAATACTTCAATTGTTACAATTTACTAAATGCATAAAGACACCAGATTATTCAATATTTTGAAGAGAAGGTCCACGACCTATTAATATGTTTGTTTCAGACGTGGGCACAAACAATGAGACTCTGTTGAACGACCCGCTCTATATCGGGCTGCGGCAGAGGCGCGTGCGCGGCGCCGCCTACGACGAGCTGGTGGAGGAGTTCATGCAGGCGGTGCTGCGCCGCTTTGGACAGAACTGCCTCGTGCAGTTCGAGGACTTCGGCAACGCAAACGCCTTCCGCCTGCTCGAGAAGTACCGCGGCAGGTGGGATCGTCTTTACTTTTAATTTACAAATAATAATTAGGACGCCCGAAGTGTGGGCGCGCCAAATGGAGCGATGACCGAATGAGGATGGCAGGAAGAACAGAGGGCCGTATAGCCAGCAGTGGACTAATATGTGTCAACGATAATTTATGGGTGATGTGGATTGCTTCAATAATTTTAAGATCCCTGTGCTTTAAGTATTTATAATTAATTTAACTTCACAATTAAGATGGCTCGAAGCTTACTGCATTTGATGGTGGCTCAAGTTTGTTGTTGTTGAGTCACAAGTACTTATGTTGTTTCAACCTGTAACGTCACGTTGATTTTAATTAAATGAAATTATCTTTTCTCATTAAGGAAATATCAGTCGTGCACAGCAGTTTGTGTATCGACAGACATTGCATCGTCATGTTCTTATCTCTCTAATCTTGCAATAATACCAGCATGTTTGTGCATGTGTCAGGTACTGCACGTTTAACGACGACATCCAAGGCACGGCGGCGGTGGCGGTGGCGGGCCTGCTGGCCAGCCTGAGGCTCACCGGCACCAAGCTCGCCGATAACACATTCGTCTTCCAGGGCGCCGGAGAGGTCAGCATATATCTATTTATGTGTTACTCCTTATTTGATGATGCAGATCCCATAATCACCGATGATCGCTGACCGTCTAGTAACCATTTGCTTGATTTTTTTTAATCTATTGCGCGATTTAGAAAAGATTGAATTTAGAACACGATATTTTATAAGTAGAATATTCGTAACGTTACGAGATTAAATCATAAATAGCATTCATTCAAATTTAATTAGGTTGCAAATGTTGTATATTCTAAAGATATTTGGAGACTTATTCAGATATGCAACTATTAATCTGAAATAGCTGAGAATATTATACCGAAATATACGCAGGCATTAAGTGCATTTTAACTTTTAAGAAACTGTAATGTTTTTTTATGTATGTTGGTGACAGGCATCGCTGGGCATCGCGGAGCTGTGCGTGATGGCCATGAAGGCGGAGGGCGTGTCTGACGCAGAGGCGCGCGCGCGCATCTGGATGGTCGACTCCAAGGTCTAATATACAAACCTATATTATATTTTATAGAAAGTAGTTAACGAGCAGCGGTTCACCTAACATCAAGTGACCGCTGCCCGTAGGCATCTGTATTAACTTCTTGCTATACCTAGTTGCAGATGCGTTGTCTACCTTCAATGGACAGAGGAGCGGACAAACAGAAAAAGGGCCATTTCCTTTTTCATCCCCTTCTCTGCCAAATTCTCTTTCCCTTCCCATCCTCTTCTTATTATAAACGGGTGAGAAGGGAAAGACGACCAGCAATAGGCCTCCGGCACCTCACCCATCAGATGAAACACTAAGATACTACTACTTCACGCCTGTCTTATTTGAAGCAACAGATGTTGTTGTAGCTGGCTTTATGTGTAAAATTACGCTGTTATGTGTGAAATTGTGTTTTGATTACACAATAATTAATTTTGTTGGTGGCGTGTCTTCCAGGGTCTGATAGTGCGCAACCGGCCAGAGGGCGGGATCAACGAGCACAAGGAGAAGTTCGCCAAGGACTGCCCCCCCATCCGCACCCTGGAGGAGGTGGTTAACACAGCCAAGCCCTCCGCGCTCATCGGTTAGTTCCATTAATATTTTCTCAATAGTCTTCTAAGAATTCAATCTAGTGTGAATAAAATAGATCAATGTACTACTTGAAAGAAGTTAATGCAGTGGCATCAGTCACGTAGCACAGTTTGTAGCTAACTGTACTTTCCCTCTAGGCTAGGACCCAGTATCCTAAATTGCCTTCCCTAAGTTTCCGTATAGAGAAGAATAGCATGTAAAACGATGTAGTAACACGGTGTAATAATATTGTCTGCTGCGTGTGTGCAGGCGCGGCGGCGATCCGCGGCGCGTTCACGCCGACCATCCTGCGCACGATGGGGGCCAACAACGCGCGCCCCGTCATCTTCGCGCTGTCCAACCCCACCAGCAAGGCCGAGTGCACCGCCGAGGAGGCGTACTCCAACACGGACGTACGTTACACATATACCGTACATAAATGTACGTTTACGATCTAGCATACTTAAAGTGCAAAAAGAGAGAGACGCAGTTGTATTTTTCAATCTATAAACCTAGGTCAAGGATGTAGCACTGCCTCTGCCATGTACAGGATTGTTACGGCTTTGGTGCGAGTGATGGTAATTGACTGAAACCGCCGGTCGTCTCTCCCATAGGCGGTTCAGGTCCGGTTTGGTCCGGACACTGAACAGTCCTATTTATTTCATTGTACGATGGTAGTTGTGATGGTCTTACAGTCAATGCAGGCTAGTCTACAGTACAACGCTGGCGCGTTAGATATCTGGTAATAATGCTTTTAACGTATCTCAATGTCAATGTAACAGGAGCGTGCGATCTTTGCGTCGGGCTCGCCGTTCCCGGACTACCGCACCAAGGACGGGCGCACGCTGCGGCCCGGTCAGGGGAACAACTCCTACATTTTCCCCGGCCTCGCGCTCGGCATCCTCTGCGCCGGCCTTGTTGATGTCTCCGAGGACTTCATGCTGCTCGCCGCTGAGGTCAGATCACTTGTAGTTTTACCTTTACTGTACAACACATACTTCTAGCATGGAACGTCAGATTATGATGATGAAAGTGCCGCAACAAATACAAGTAACATTTGTTACATATCTTACATTGCTTAGTCTTAAGATAAATCCTGCCAATAGCATGCGTGACTGACGCGCAATGTGTGCTCGTTGCAGGCGCTCGCCGAGATCGTGTCGCAGGACGAC
This sequence comes from Papilio glaucus, assembly GCA_000931545.1. Lineage (NCBI taxonomy): Eukaryota > Metazoa > Arthropoda > Insecta > Lepidoptera > Papilionidae > Papilio > Papilio glaucus. The sequence goes on from JWHW01043104.1 coordinate 314,095, forward strand.
CTGGACCACGGCAGCCTGTACCCGCCGCTGAGGGACATCCAGAACTGCTCCGTCAAGATCGCCAAGAAGATCGTCGACCACGCATACGCCACCGGTAATATATTCAACGTTTTGCATCATGTTTTGACTCTAATGTGGTTTCAGTGAGGAAATATATTGAAACGTAATACACAATAGGGTCAAAGTAAACTAAATAAATATATCTTGTATATTTTGCTACTTCTTTATTAACGGGAAAAAGAAATGAAGGAATAAAATCGAATACTAGATACATTCTTAGTCGTTACGTATTAAAGGTGATGTGTGTATGTACGTTCCCTAAAGACTCCAAAACCGCTGGACCCATTTCAGCGGGGCCGGGATATTTTGTGAAGTTTAGGGTCCTTCAAGAAGCGAGCCTCTTTCTTAAAGGCCGGCAACGCATCTGCAGTTCCTCTGGTCTTGCAGGTGTCAATGGGCGTCGTTAAGCACCTTGGTGTTCCCGCCGCTCATTTGCCGCCTTCTCTTATAAAAAAAAAGTTTGGTAGCGATCGCATCAGCAAAATTAGCGCTACTCGTGCGAAGCGGGTGCGGTTCAATAGTATACTTTAAAAATAAAGGCAAAAAAGAGACTGACTGTTGTAACTAACATGAGATAATGTCGATAATCACAGTTGAAACTATTTTTACAGTTCTAAAGTAAATTTACATGAGTATGTTTGTGTGTGTGCAGGCAAGGCGCAAGTGTTGCCGCAGCCTTTGGATACGGAGGCGTTCATCCGCGCGCAGATGTACTCGCCCCAGTACGAGCCCGCGCTGCCGGCGCGCTACGCCTGGCCGAGCGACGCCGCGCCGCAGGTCGACCTCGTCTAGTGCCCGCCACGCACTATGACACCACACAACTCTCTCACACGGCTCATACTCACAACACATACATTTAATATTGCTTGTATGCTCATCGCATCACTTTCATCTTGTCCTAAAATCATATTTTCCTGTCGTTAGAATGTCAAAGAAATCTGTCCGTAGGTTAACTGTTATATAAGGTACATTGACGTTAACTTTGATGTTTCTCTACACGTTAATCCAAAAATATAATCAAGATTTGTTCGATATTAATTTTTGTACGTTGAAAAATGTTCGTATCTTTAATGTATTGCAATATCGATGTTTCATTTTTTTCTTTCAATCATCTTTGTAATATTTAAGTAACGTTTGGAATAAAGTTTATGCGAGTAAGATTAAAACGAAGAAACATATGTTTGAATATAATTCCTCGCGTGTGACAGAGTCGATGAAAAGTATTGCGACTTATGCTATATTGTTACGGACTATGCTTAGCTTGCTTGACTTGATGTGTAATCACCGAATAAAGCAATTACAATCGCTAATAATCACAAGAAATCGAAATTCGTAATCTCCGCCTACCCCTCTGGGTTCTTATTTATTTATTCGCTTATAATGTGATGCTTGAAATATATTAACAATTTTATATGTTACAGGGCTGACCGTTCCATATTGTACTTACATTTTTGTGATGTCAGCTAGTTTAGTTTTTGATTGTATTTGACTAATGTTACCAGCATACAAATTTTCCCTAAAAATGGGGAAATCTATTGTGATAAGTTCTACCTAAAGGTCACATTAGCTAGACTTAAATCACTAAAGTGTTTGAGGCAACCGAGAGTAATGTGTTTAATTTGCTTTTTCAGTGTCTTTATTATTATGTGTGATTTTTGTCTGGCCAAGCATACTGCTGTGGCTTGAACATTCCAAAGTGGTTCAACAAGAATAAAAAAATAGTTATGGTTTCTATATTACGTTGTTAAAACTGAAATATTTATTGTTTTGTATTATTTTGTAACCAAAAAAGTTGAAAACTTTAAGGCTATCTATTTTTAAGTATCCTTCTTCATTTAGGTTTCTTATAATTTAATAAATCAATTTAAATTTAATCCGGTACTTCATGGGTGTAAAGGCTTTTGGAATGGTATACATTCGCCCATGTTCCCCTAAAAATATGTACTTGGTAAACGAATTTTTCAACTTATAGGTGTATAATATTTATTTGTAAATTTTGAAATAAACTGAAATTATTATCAAATTGTCTTATTTATTTCCAAAACAAAATGATAAAAAGTTTGAGACAACGCTCGGCAGTGAGATCGCCCACGTAAGTTTTTTCCTTTTTGAGATTTGAACTTACCCAATAGGAAACTGGTCAAAAAATTTTTTGTCAATAATCCAAAAATAGTGCATCCAACTTATCTTTGAAGTGGCTGAAATTAGAACTAGAGCCGCCATATTGGACTGTCAACGATTTTCAATGCTGTCTGTTGGCTTGTCAGTATAACATTAAATTACCCAATATGAAGCTTCATTACAAGAGAATTTAATTCTATTCCGGAGCTAACGAGTAGAGTATAAACTCTTTATTTGCACAGAGCTAAATACCACTAGATCGCAGTGGTAAGACCTACATTTAAAAAATGAATTTTCAATTTAATTGGTAACATTAAAGCGATAGTGGCGGCGCCACTCAGTGAGAAGATAAGTTGGTTGGATATATACTTTTATCATGACACAAGGAAGGACACAATGCAAGCTGCATTCTTGACAGAATAGATATTCTTGACTTTATATACAACTAGTTCTTGACTTTAAACTATGCACAACTAGTTCTGAAATTAAGTTTTGTAAAGTACCTACCTATGTTGCGATGTTAAATTTCTATCACACTTCTACAGATTCATGAGAAAAGACTTTTTTGCTATAAATTTTGAAATGATAGGGATGCATTGAAAAAAAATAAAACATTCTTAATCCGACCGATACAGCCTTTTATTTCATATATTTTTATTTATAAATACAAATTGAGAAGAAATGGTTCACAACAAAATATTCCCTAGCTTAGTTAATTGTCCGTAACGTATATATCACTGCACAGCGGCCACTGAGAGTTCACCGGCTCAGCGAGTGCGAGCGCTCGCGCGAGCTCTCGCCGTTGCAGCGCGCGCGGTCATTGCCTGCAACATCAACACAAACACTTACACGATGCGAACTAATAATGCGATAATAAGACATGGCAGCGCGAGTAAAGCACAAGTTTTAGTTTATCCTTGTCAAACCAATATCTGTGACGTTCAAAAGTAAATTGTCACAATAGTTTTTATTTGAAGTATTTTTTAGTCGATCTATATACAAACCACACAATTTCACAGCAACTTGTTTAATTATAAAGCAGTCAGTCTATACTGTTATTTTTTGTACTTATGACCGACTGTTTAATAAATTTGTTTCGTAAACCAGTAATAATATCGAAATATACAAGTTTTCAATAGTGCATACGGCAGATATTGGTTTGACATAACGTTATACTTTCTGTACTAATCATAAAATGGATAAGTATATGCATATAATGCAATGAGTACGATATAATGCATATAAATACGAGACATTAAAAATAATTAACATTGACATGTTGACTGGCTACATTTTAAAATTTAAATAAACTTGTAACATTATTTAATAATTTAGGGTAAAGTCAATTCTTAAAATGAATTTTCAAAATTTTTTAAAAACCATTTTCCTAATTTAAATTTACGTGAAATATAAAAAAGAAAATTAATCGATTCTGTGGGACATACATAATTACAAATGGTAAGAAAGGTACATTCTCGTTATTTTGGTTTGTGTTAAAAATGTACGTTCGTGATTATCACTATTTTTAACGCCAGCAGTAACTTACACCTTTTTTGGAACAATAATTCCTTTAAGTTAATTAAAACAATACGTAGTGGAAAACGAATAACAAGAAGGTAAACACAGAAGTGTGAGAAGAACAAAAAATCAAATGTTACAAATAAAATTAAACTTTGTTAATAAAATAGTTTTTGGCAGACAAATTTAGAGCAGCGGGCCAACACAGAGCTAAGTGATTGTATTCATGTCTCATTATGTGTTCAGACAGACAGACAGAGGTACAACTAAAACAAAGCGCTCGGACAAGCGGTAGACAACACAAGGGCCTGACCTAAGGAACGACGGCCTTGTGAACTGGTGCCCTATAACAAACAATTTCACATCATATCACTGCAGACCACTCAACACTATATAAATCATATCATCCACCAATAAGAATAAGGTAGTAGTAGTAATTAAAAGTTTATGTATGAACACGCGTTTGTACAACTTTAAAAACGCTTGTTCAATAAATACAGTACATATTTTGTAACAGAATAAAATTAAAAAATTGTGTCGCCCACACTAGTTCTTATTCACACTTTGTACAACCAAAGAAAAGTGAATTCCTTAGGCGAAATGAATAACTCTTTTCCTCGAAGTAACATTATGAAATTACAATCTGGTGAAATCATTAACAATATCCAGAATCTTAAATCTCTTGCAGCCCAATTGGTGTACTAAGGTTTGACAGTAAATCTAATTTGTTTTTTTATATTTATAAATGTATTTTCATAATTATAAATGTCACCAATGCAGGTCCAAAGACTTACTTAGGTGAATTGTGTATATCATAGCTTAACATTTGAACATACTCTATATAATCTACACATATCTATATGTTTTGATTAGAATATAGCAGCAAAATAACATCGCAGTAGAAAAATTAAGTAATTTATGTGAGAGTTGTTAGTTATGAAGATGATTGTGTTAGTACTTTTGCTCATAGTATTTACAATCCACGTGTATGTGCGTGATTCTTGTTAGCATTGTCTTTGTGATCGTGTATGCGTGGCGTTTGCAAAATAATCTATGCTAAATACCATCAACATTTTTAAGTGAGCATTTATATTGAATGAACTATGTATTTGTGCTGTTAGCATGTAGTTGTCTATTTGTAACTTGTAATTTGCATATTTTGGACTTGTTAATACTTGATGATTTTAGATTATAATTAAACAAATTATCATTTAATCTCCATAACTGTATCTGTGTTCATATCAACGGTACAAATTCATAAAATATAGATACACGTGTACAATAATTGATACCCGCCCACACGAGGCAAAGTCTAAAATCTAAATCGTGGCCATCGATATTCAGCACATTCCATACAAAAATTACAATTACCTCAGGTAGCTATATGGGATTTCGGCATGTATAATACCATATTTTTAACGTATTTACAATATCGCGTGTTGGTATATATGTGTATTTACATTTACTTGCTGTTGAGGAGCGATGTGATCGAAACAAGTTACGAACTAATTTAACGTTAGCCTGTTCACTGTTTCCTTGCTGTGTGTGTGGCGTGAGTATATGCCTGCGTGTTCGCACGTACCGAGCCTCTGGTGATGCGGCAGCTTGCTGAAGAAGGGGTGTGCGAGGGCTTCGCGCAGCGTGATGCGCTGCGCCGGCTCGTACTCCAGCATGCGCGAGATCAGCTCGAACAGCTGCCGGTGCTCCTCGCTGTTATTCTGCATATACCTCTGTCAAGTGACACACGCTCATTATAACTGTTTCTCATATATGTATAATGTTTGAAGCCATAATACGTTTGGACCTTGTAACAACTAATAAGCTGATTTCATATAAAAACCACTTAAGTTCGACTTGGACCTTTCACTGCCTTGTCATTGGATACCAACTACCTAATACTGCTATAAACACAGATAGGATGAAATGCAATTTATGTTTTTGAATAGCAGTGAAAATTACTAGTAAAATATGCATTATGTTTTGGCAATAAAGAAAAAGTATTGTATTACCACAATACCAACGTAACAAAGAAAAAAGACAAAACCTATCGAGACGTAGATGCGGTGGTCGTTGTTACAACAAATAAAAACATACGACAGAGAACACAAATAACATTAATGTTGTAAAAAATTGAAAAGTGAAGTGGAGCAAAATTATAAATCACTTTCAAATAACGTTATGTAAGGCGCAGTCGCCGGGGACTCGGCTTTCACAATGATAAGAAAAAAAGTGGTCGTACAATCTTATTTGCATCGACACAACAAGCAGTGGAGCCCGCCATTATATCATCACATTACGAAGCTATCATTTAAGTTAAAAAAGTCAAATGATAGTGTTGTCATTAATTTATGTTCCACGTTTCCGAAATCTGGGTCTAATAAAAAGGCGAGAGCCATTATGACAATATATTAGTGGGGACAAAAGAGGATTTCATTTATCATAAATATTTTTTACATAAATGCCCGTACAATTTAGTGTTCAGTTTTTGTGTGCCACGCACTAAAATGCTGGGACTTTCAAGATTTAACAAATATACTGATTTAAAATTCAAATGAGCTTTGTATTGTACAACGTTTTAAATAAATATGATATCAATGATTAAGTCATAGTGATCGAGTTGTGTACTCGTACTTACCAACAAAGGCTTGCAGTTTTCGCGCACGTACCGGCCGGCAGACGACTTCTCGTCCCAGTCCAGTTTGCCGTGGTAGAAATATTTAGTCCTTGTCTTACGAGCCATTCTGAAATAAAGGTCACCAATAATTATAGCAGTTTCTGTTGATCGCAGTGTCAAATATAATTCCATTTAATGTATTGACATATAATTTCTTATACATAAATAATTTTAGATATTCTTCAGACTATATTTTACACTTATAACCTATTTTAACAATTATTATCATTGATATTTCATTTAGGTGTATAATTTCCACAGTTTCATCATTATTAAACGCAGCTAAAGAAAATCTTCTAATGATTAATGTAACAAACAACATATTTTTTTAATATGTATCATCTATATAAAAAAATAGTATTAAGACCATAGTGACCTGTAAGGTATGGGTCCTAGGATCCTCTCCATCATGGCGAGGTGCTCGCGGTTGTCGTGCGTCTGGAAGAGCGTGATGCCTAGGTGCAGCTCGAACATGATGCAGCCGATCGACCACACGTCGCACGGCTGCGACCACCCTAGCTCTGCACAACACAACACAATAACACTATATTAACACAGGAAATATACTTGGAAATGTTATAATTAATTAATAATTATACTGTGTACGCGATTGAAGAGGTAAGCCGATATGATACTGATCACAGCTTTTGTATTTTGCTCGGCCTCCACTGTACGTCGGTTACCCCAAATGTGTATCGGTTATGAGTACATTTTGTGCAGTATCGATATCTTTGTCAGTATATAATATCAGTATGTTCGTCACACATCTGGTTAAGTACGTCTACCTCTGGAGCGTCTTCTACCACTACGACTTTTCACTTTGAATGAAGTGTCTATGTTTCTTTACGTTTTTTATTGTTTCAAAAATTAAGTCATTAATATGTATCTATATAATTTTACTGTGTTCGGTGTCAGGTTATGTTTTGGTGTGCCGTACCGAGTATGACTTCTGGCGCGCGGTAGTGTCGCGTGGACACGATGGTGCTGTGGTGCTCGTGGTCGAAGGTTGCGCTGCCGAAGTCGATCAGCCGTACGTCGCTGCGCTTCACGCGTAACAAGTCATGTGTCTGCAAACGCAATAACAACCTTTACATATAATAAACATTATAACCTGTTAAAGTAATGAACAACTTAAAACTTACAACACAATGAAAGTCTTTGTGTATACTGATTCAGTTTTTTATCTATCCTAAAAAAAAAGAAAATTCGTGTATTTTAGATCTCAATTTGCCTAGTAAAAGATATTATCAGTAAAAATGATACTAGTCAATGGCGTTCTATATAACACTAACAATTCACGCATTATTTGATAATTCAACCCGGTAAACTAATAAATGAACAAACAAGAGAGTGTTAGTTACCTTCTTACTACTATTATATACACTGACCACCTCGTAGTCACTATCTACAAACAGTATGTTCTCTGGCTTGAGATCGGTGTGCGTGAGCTTGTTCTCATGCAGGAAGAGCACGCTGTAGATCAGCTGGTAGGAGATGTGCCGCACCTGCTCCAGCGGATACGGCTGGTAGTTGTTGTCTTTCTGCATACACACACAATACGATTAGTAGGTACGTTAAAATATAGTATGTTGATATATGCGCATTACATAAAAGGTGTTATGAGTAAAAGTAAATAAACATTAACACACATTAAATGAGATAGTGTATTCAGAATATGCAAAATAATTCTATATGTTCTAAATATTAAATTCCATCAAGTTAGCTTCATTTCAACAATGGTGAGGTACGATAAGTTCCCACTTTCATTAGTAAAAGGAATTAGAAAATGGTATTTTCTAGAACTGCCAGCATTCAGTATCTTCAAACCATTTAAAAGTGTACCGCTACTTTGCGGTATGGGATTGCTAAAAATATTTTCTTTCACATTGCTTATGACTTTCCTGGTGACCTAGACAACATTTTGCTATGATCTTTTATTTTGATTAGTGTGTTAAGAAGAAGAAGAAGAGATAGATATAATTCTGCATAATTTTTAGTATAAGGAGTAATATTAAAAAAGCAATACTCACCAAAAAATCGAAAACACTTTGTCCAAGCATTTCAAAAGCGATGCACATGTGTCCGTGGTATTCAAACCAGTCCAGCATTTTTACACACAAACTGTAACAAAAAAAATAAAATGAAAAACATAAACAATTTGTTTACAGATTACATACTAACATGTACATTAATAAAAAAAAATAAAGTTATCCGTGGCATGTACAATTTTAATGAGAAAAGATTATTTATAGGGTTGATTACCCTAAAAAAATAATATAATGTTGTTTTGTCAAAAAATCTATTTTATCATTGCTTCTCAACTGTATTGGGCATGAGTTTCCACGATGCTTGAGTAATTTGCAGTAAAAATAGATCAAAGACAAAGTGAGTGAGACTAAGATACTACTTAAGACCTTTATACCCTCACATGTAAGTTCGATTTGACGTCCACATAAACTTGACCCCTAGAATCGCCAACTGCGAATTCAATCTAATTTGGTTTTTGCAATTTAACAGTGTTAGCACCAGGTTTAGATCGGCAACTCACTTGTGATTTATCAAATTAGCTAACATATAATATAGGTCCTGATTAAATAACAGATGACGATATAAATTAATTACGCCGAATCTTATACTAGAACAAACGAATCTAGAGACCGCCAAAGAAATGGGGTATAACATAATAATAGGCAGAGATTATGGATTTCCATTTGGCGCGATCCTGGCACACCTCTCTCGGTTCTCCTACATTCATACATCTATGCATACATTGATTTATTAAATCAAAATCTATTAAATAATGTTAGGAACAAGGTAAATTTAATCAAATGCTAATAAATAAATAATTATACCACATCTAGTGATGCTCGCTTCGGTGATTCAGTATATCCGTGTTGAATGTTATCAATCGTAGCAACATAGACTAGTATTTTTAGTTTAATGTACGATTACTCACTTATTTTATTCTATGTATTTTTAACAGTGTTAAAGAAACGCCCTGCAATATTTTGTTTATTCAATAGATTTTATGTTTCCTTAAGTAAGCGAATAATTGTAATCTTATTAAGGAAAATAAAGATTTCTAAACCTAAATAATAATACAACAAATAAAGATAAATTTGTTGGTTGAAAATTACACGTAAATTATATTTACAGATTTATGAAGACTCGAGTGTTTTTGGATAAAACGCACATAGGATGTAATAATATTGTAATCAAGGTCGATTCTAAAACTGGTCGCGATATAAAATATTTAGTATTTATAAAGCGAAGAGAACTCGCTGCGGGTAGCGGGGCGGTATTTTTGTGTGTTGGTTGACATCGCTCGGGTCGCTGGCGGCGCGCCAGTGGCGGCCGAGCGTCGCGTACAAACACGCAAGGTCAGCCGATAGCCGAAAGCGCTACAGCCGCGCGCTCCGCTCAATACTGCCCGATGACAATCATCGACACATGATAATCGCTTGCCAACGTACTATATCTTCGGAAATGTCAATGAGACGCAACTAAAAGAACGGAACAAAAGACTTCAGCACAGGTGACTGCTGGCTGTGCAGAGTTATCTTTCGTCGTACACGTTAACACAACTGACAATAGTTGATTCTATATGACGCGGAGGGAAGTTGAATAAAAACATAATTGTAGTATTATATTAAAGGTTACATTTGCTATTAATTTTTCCTATTGCATTTAAATTTGTTATTTTCTCACATAAAGGAAGTCAAATATGGCGGATGTTTATCTTCCTTGTACTGAGCAGCACATCTCATATTCTGTACTTACTGTTTACAGTCCGGGTCAACTTCTGCCAACTTTTCTAATACATTAATCTCCAACTTTGCAGCCTCTCTGTATTTCTCAACGTTTTTTATTATTTTAAGAGCCATTCTATGCTCCCTGAAAAATAAGAGAGAACATTATCATTAAAATGCATTATAACAAATATAACGATAATTATAGTAAATTATGTTTAAGTCTATCGTTTCATAATGAAATATAAATTCATATACAATATATAGTAGTTACTAATTTAATATTCAATGGCAAAAAATAATCTAAGAACGGAATTCAGCGGCAATAACTAGTGAAGGTAGACGGGGTAATGTAAACAAATGAAAATAGAGCTTGAACAATCAGCGTGCGCTCGCTCTGCCAAAACAATGTGTGTCGCAGACACTGCGCGCGTATGTGAACTCATATTATCAAAATGGGGAAATACTTTCAATTCCTCATTCTAATAACATTAAAAATAAAATTTGTACATATAAGTTTACCAAACTACACTTATAATGAAGATGAATAAATAGCTATTTCCCTGTATAATTACTGTAAGTGAGCTTTATACATTGCATATAGTGCTAGGTTCATATCAGATTGGTATATCTTAAGCCACAAGATTTACGTAGAAAAATGGACAAGCCTCCTGAGATACAAACATAGCATACATTTTCTGCTGTAAAAGATTTATTATAATATAATAATATATAATAATTAAACTTACATTTCTAAATCCTTGACTTCCACCACCTTTCCAAATGTGCCCTCACCGAGAGTGTCGATGATCTTATCTGAAAGTAACCGAGTAAACAATTAATCAACTGCACAGATAACTATCGTTGTGATGGAATCGGATAGGCCCTATGTATCCATCATAACATATTTATTAGGATGTAATCCTAAGAAAAGAAGTTATATCTAAATTTTTTAATTAAAGCATTAAAGTCTGGGTGCAAAATTTAAAAAAAATGTATTTTAAATCTGCGGAAACTTTCAAATACTCGTAACAATTTTATGAAATACGTAAAAGAAAAGAAAAGATAAAAATTAAAAGCAAAAAGTTAATGTGTGGAAAATCTTCGTAGAGCACGAATTGTCTGCATCGGGGCTTGAATGTACTGAGAAAGTTACACATTTAATAAACTGTCAATTGTTAGTGTGAGGTGTTCTTTTGTTTGTATTTCGATTAAAACGATGTATAATTTAATTGTATGCAGCGTGTAGTCTCTGTGTGAGTGTAGAGTGTGTGTAGTGCGTGTGTTGGTGAGTGCGAGTGTTGATATGGGCTATGGTAAAGTTATGTTGTGGACACGAACATCTCGCTCCCATGACATATCCGGGCCAGTACACCAGGTGTCCGTCCTTGTCGTCCTTGACGGAGGAGCGCGCCCGGGAGCTCTGCAGGTGTGTGCGGTGTCAGCGCCGCCGCCGCCGCCGCCGCCCGCGCCCGCGCCCC
>JWHW01043104.1:326689-336776 GCA_000931545.1 Papilio glaucus
CCAAATGCGCGTACTTCATGATGAGGCTCTGTATTTCTTTTCGTCTAGTTTCGCGTTCGGTGAGCACGCGGTCGCCCACGGGCGTCTTGTCGTCGTCCTCGTCGCTGGACGGGAAGTATATCTGCTTCTGCCTGCCGGTTTCCCTGGCAGGAGAAGTCGCTGGAGTCCTAGTTACGTGCGGCTTGGCGTCACCGCCGTGCTGCAGAGGTGATATCAGGTCTCGCGCCGCCGGCTGTATGTTTATGTCGACGGGACGCAGCGATAATTTTCCACCTCTTCTCTCGTCACTTTTTTCCGCTCGGAGCGATCTCCTTTGATGTCGACGATAAACGCTGTCTCTATCTTTTCCGATGCGATCTCTGATTGTGACATCGAAGCCATTTTTGAAGTCGTTCCTATCACCGTGTTTATGTCCCGACGATAAACGTCGGTCAGTGGTATTTCTAAAGGGGGTCTTATCTCTAGTTTTCTCGCGCGAAGAAATGTTTCGTTTAAATGAATTCTCGCCGAATACGGCGGTCGTTAGGCTTCTCATCAGGCCCCGGGGCACTATCGGCTCGGGCTCCAGAGTTTTATCGCGATCTTCCTTCTCTTTCCGAGCTCTTTCTTTTTTCTGTATCGCAATTTTATCCAGTACAGAGGAATACTTGTCTTCCAAGCGGCTGCGCGTGCTGCCAAGCATAAGCGTGGCATCTATATTATTGTTGTTGGCTTCCTTGAGAGGGTATCGTTTGGTGAACGGCGATGATTTATTATCTTTCAAATGTGCTCTGCGGAATGAGTCACTACGAGCGAGAGCGCTAATACCGGAGCTCGAGTGTAAAGGTGATGTATCGATCCGGGACTTAGTCGCGGCGAGGTAGCTTGAGTACGCACGTTCGTCGTTCAACTTCCGCGTAGATCCGGACAATCCGGATGTGAGGGACGTGTAAGGAGAAATATGGCTATTGTTATCATACCGACGGACGTTGTTGAGGGCCGAGTTTTTATTAGCTAGTAATTTGTCGTCGTAACGAGTCCGAGCGGCGTGGAGCTTAGTATCGATGACGGCGTCATTTTTCTCGGAAGGGCCTCGCCGCGTCAGCCTGTTGATGATGCTGGAGTAGCCGTCCGACAACAGCTGAGTCACGCTAGAGGTCGAGGAACGCCCGTAGCGCTGACGGCGCGGACTAGTAGATCCGTTGCCGCCCGCGCCGATGCCAGCCATGTCTTTACACACTAGTTGCAACACCGAATCACTTTAACCGTGGCATACACACATCACAAAACATTTTGCCACCATCATAATTCGACACACAAGGGGCGTTTCATGTTTTCGTCGGGCCGTGAGTAGAGTCGTGCAGGAGGCGTACGGTTCGCCGGCAGATACTATACTGGGCGTACTCTGGACCGAGAGCGTACCTAAGCGCGGACGGGATTTCGGAAAGATCAGTAGCGCAGGCGAGTGCGGCCGTCGGTGCCAAGTAATGGTCGCGGACTAAAAATATCGGCAACCCGTGGGAGCGCCCTCCCGCGCACTCCGAGGTGCCGCCGCGTGCGCATTTCGTCGCATTACCCGCTGCTCCACTGCTTTAATACGCTCTTTGGTATATACATGTAAAGATATCTGTGTACATGTGTATGTCAAATGGGCTTCTTTAATGTTTGTCTTCGGTAATTCAAGAAGCGTGTCAAGGAAGGTGCTATTAATATTTGACACATACGTGTAAAAATAGATGACGTTTTTGCTTCTTTAATAACATAGTCGTAATTATAACCCATCTTGATCTTAATCTACGTCTTCATAATATTTTTGTAGGTTTCATGCAAAATAATCAATATACGAAGCTTTCGTTTGCTTTATTTTATTACATTTGATTTCTCAGCGATAGTCGTGCTCGTAATAAGTATAAGCGACACCGATGATGCGTGCGATACCTTTCTCCGAACGGCCAGCTCGAGCGCCAAGACAATTCTGTCAATACGCGCTCAGTAAATGGGTTAGTGGGTGAACAATGTGTTGCATGCGCGCACAGAGAACTCTACGCGTACCACTGTGGCTATCGTGTATAAAGCCTCGGGTCAATCTTAATCTTCATAGATCTAGCATAATTAGTAACAGTTTGTTCTATTCTTATCTTTACATAGCGTGATCGTGAACAGAAGCGTCTTGGAAATATCTTTAAATCACGATTACTCGTCGTGTCTCATATCATAATGTAAACAAATTTCATTTGTTCATCGTTCTTTTCTTATCTCCGTCGGGTCTTCCATCGTTTTATTGATCGATCTCGGTATTCAAACTTTAGCCATGCAACTCGCGCTCAACTTTACAATGGACACGTCTGTATCGGCACAATGTTGTCAGTCGGCGCTCGGCACAACGTAACGGAAACGGTGGTGAAATATCAAACATTCCCCGCGTTCTGTTCGCGCGAGTCAACTTGGATGCAACCACTAACTCAGTACTATCATTTGGCCGATGTTTCTGCAGATTAACTTATCTTATATCTTTTGAATATATTATTGGTTGCTCTTTGTGAAGTCAAACATTATTGAATGCATACATTTTACAAAAACGAGAACAAAACACGTCATGTTACCTCAGGGGAGCCGATGTCGTCTATCAATGTTAGTATGAAAAAATCCACAACTTTTTTAACTACTTTGAGTAAACTTAACGCCTTCATTATTAATATCATGGGACATGAAACTACAGTAAAAAAATATTAATATGTTAGAATTATAATGCACAAATGGTATTATACATTGCAGTTTATACGACGGTCGGCACTGAACTATCAGCTGTTGAGTCGAGATACGTTAAGGATCGCTAAACGAGGCCGGGGTGCAGGTAAAGCTTGCCGCCTCGCCATTGGACGGCGGACCCCGTCGTTAATACCGTTAGGGTACAGTCCTTTCAACCTTTTTCTTTGGTTACAAAAATATACATGTCCCTTATACTAAGCCAATTAAAACATATTCGAAATTTTTAATAAAACGTTAAAGATTCTCCATTTCGATAAAGAATTTGTAGCACATATTTCCTTTAAACTTTCTGACATAGGGAAAAAACTACGGCGATTACTGACCTTGCCCGCGATACGAGTAAAGGCACCGTCGACATCGAATAGTACTTCGGCCACGACGTTAAGGAGTTTGGTGACATCGTGCCACTTGCAGCCATGGTCTTTGAGGAATCGCTTGTACAGTTCGTAAAAGGATGAGAAACGCAGGGGCTCGCGGACGCGGTCGGCCTTAAGCGCCAGCTCGGCCATCGTCCTCGAAACGGCACTTGCCCTAGTCGCTGAAGTCACAGCGGAGGCGGCTGAGCGGCAGCACGCCGGCGACGCGACTGTGTGCGGCGGCTGTGTGTACTCGGATCGCGATGTTTTGATTTTTTTCCCCGCAGCGTCACCGATTATATTTTACAATATAACAACTACTTTATATGGCAGGGAAATTATTATTTTGTACGTCGGTATTAGCTCGCGCCTAAACTTCAACTGACAGAACTTACCCTGCAGCAAACCAATTAAAAGACGAAGCGAACAATGCTAACAATTTAATGGAAGCTTCGGTTCTAACAGGATTTATCCGCATGATACCAGAGCGACACGTGCTAACCCTTAACGTGAATCAAAATACTACACATACATGATGTGATACAACAAACTTAATACGTATTCAATATTCTGTAATTTAATAGAAAATTGTTGTTTGATATATTACTAAGGCAAACATATTTATTTTTCAAACACTACCAAAATAGTAAGTTGTCATCTGCGCCATAGAATTATTTTGACTCTTGTTATGTAAATTTTATCGGAAACATTCATGTTTTATCACGGTTGGTAAAGTTTTTATCTCATCAATAGAGAGGGGGGATATGCGGTCAACAGCCAATGAGTTTTATACAAGCGTTAGTTTCGAGTCGAATTTGAACCCGGAACAGAGTGTTGGACAAATAAGTCACCTGATTTCACACGCGGTCGTCGCGCTATTGGACTTCTATAAATAGTGCGAAAAAAAAGTATTCCCATTAAATTTGACAGTTTTGAAATATTTATCGATTTAACATCGATTTTTTGGAGTGATTAATTTATTAATTACTATAATGGTACGTGCTTAGAAATCACGTCTTGCATCAGCTTTTCAGGTTACAGAGTTCATTTTCTACAAAATGCGCCTAAGCCTGAAGTAACTTGTTGCAGTAACTCATTAATTGCACGATGTACCTGCAGTAACTGGCAAATTTCTTGACGTGCCAATTTATGTATTTGTGACAAGAAACATATTTAAAAAACGACAAGCATCCGCGGGAAGCCGTGACGAGCCGCAAGTATAAACTGCGTGTTCATTCAAGGAGAGAACAGTATGATGATAAACTTGTTATTATTTCACTCCGACGATGAGTTAATAAAGCAAGATAAGTTCTCAAAGGACAGTGATTAGGCCACAATCACATAACTTATTGAACTATACCGATTACATTTAAATTAACGATTATAAAGTTAGACGTGGACGCGCGGGCATTGACACTGCAATGCGTGACATTTTATCCTGTAACAATTATTTATTGTGCAAGAATTACTAAGAGCACCTTTCAAAAGGTTACTTGTTTCTGGGACGATTCTGAATCGCTGTATACCCCGAATAGAATGATTATTGTTTGACTGATATATTTTCTTTCGATAGATTATGTAATGAAGGCAGTAAAGAAAGCCACTTTATTTTTATGACAGAAATTATGCTGTGTAGATTTGTCAAACGTAACAGAATGTTTACTTAGTTGTAATCCAGGCTATACCAATAAAGTTGTACAAATCGCGTACCTGTGTTTAAAATATTACATTACAGTAACGTTTATGGTTATTTCTAAATGTATAGTAATCATTTGAAGGTAAATAAATCGACAACAAAAAAAACTAGAGTGAAAAAAGATATCAATGCATAGGAGTAAAGTAAGAAAAATTATGCAATATATTACTTTTTCACGTAAACAAAAAATATATTTTTTGTCCTTCAGAAAATGTACCGACATTTTGGTTTGTAAAGCATAAATTATTGCCTGATGTAACGACACTCCGGTCTAGTTGTCGATATTCTTCAAAATTATTCGAAACTAATTGCCCGCCTAGACTACACCCGGGTAGATAGATATAAAATAAAAAATATAGCAACTTAGCTAGCTAGAAGAAGGTATTTCTGAAATTGGTTTAGTACATAATATCCGCTAAGCCGTAACCCAAAGTAAAGATTATAGATTTCCATTTGGCGCAATCCTGGTACACCTCTGTAACTTCTTTTATTTACAAATAATTTTATTTTTTGGGTTTTAAATAAACAATTAAATCTTTTCTCTTTACAATATTAGTTTTTTTTGATAATAAACTCTTAACCCCACAACTGGAGCAACGACCAAAAAACATTTGAACATTGATAACGGACATGCACCCAAACAATTACAGAGAATTATCTTTTTAACTAACGATTCTCTGTTTGACAGTTACTCTAACTACTGAGTAATAATATCTAAACAAATTTCTTTACCATAAGTCAACTTTACGTTTAGAAAGGACGTTTTTTTGTCAAAGTCTTTAATTGTGTTAGATATAATATTAACCTCGATGATAGTATTAAAAAAATATATGTTGGACATTTAATTTCGTAAGCTCTATGGAACCAATAAAATTTATTTAGAATTTAAACCAAGGCTGCAACTTACGCCTAGAGGTCTCAACTTGGAAAGACGGTTTCAGTGCCTTTAATTTACTACAGGCAGTTATTTTACCCATAGCAAACGTGCACTCGTTAAGTTTCCTTTGGTTTGTTTGTCTACCAGACGTTTCGACGTTAAAACAATATATCGATGCGCTTGGCACATTACACCAAGACGGCAAGGTCTCCGGAAGTGGCGAGCATTACAGACAGGCAGGTGGGCCACGGACTAGAGAACGTTCGGACTCTGCCGCATTAATCAGCCCATATCGCGACGTCCGAGGCGGCCGTGGATTAACGATACGGGTTTCCATTATCGCGTGAACTTGACCTCAGTCTGTACTATGTTACTTCTATTGTGCAGCGGCTAGTGTGAGAATCACGAATCCATAATCAATACAATATAAAGAATGAAATTTTTATTGTTCGTTTGTTCTGGATAAACTCAAAAACGATTGAACCAATTTTAAAAATTCTTTCATCTATTGAAACCTCATCTTTGCTTTCGGTTTTGATATTCACTAGACAGCACAACAATCCGGTCAAGTCGATAGAGAGAAGCCTGTGATTGGCTAAATCTAGTTTTCCCCAAGTGACTAACATTTTGTGACAAAGTCATTTTTTTTTAGGTAAACAATATTGTTGCTTTTACTGAGGATTAAATTGAAACGGTTTTACTCGTCAGGCGATATCAATTGTAAAGATCTGTAAAGACTTCAGTAGGCATTCACACGTTAGCTTTATTAAGTGAAGTGGAAAAAAATCTTGGTAAATGTCGACTAATGGTTATCTGTGTCAGTTTTTTAATTATTTTTCATTTATAACTTTTGACATATATGAATCGTAAACTCGTAATGTAACCCAAGAACAATTTTAGCCTGAGCCATCTTTATGGCAGGGATTTGTTGTATCA
The DNA here is from genome assembly GCA_000931545.1 of Papilio glaucus. Taxonomy (NCBI): domain Eukaryota; kingdom Metazoa; phylum Arthropoda; class Insecta; order Lepidoptera; family Papilionidae; genus Papilio; species Papilio glaucus. The sequence goes on from JWHW01043104.1 coordinate 333,303, forward strand.
GTGTTTTTTACGTTATGCCTTAAAATTACATACTTTTAAAATTTATATTTACAAATTTATATCTGAACTTAATTTTACAATAAGCGGATAATTCATTAGTTTTAAGACTTTTCACTTTACTGCATTTATAGTTTATACTCTGCGAAAGTGGTAACGCTCCAGCAACTGCAACTAATATCAAACTATCCGTTAGTCGCAGCGATTCGAGATTTTCTTCCATACCGGCATAGATCATAGTATTATTATGTTTGTTTATATGTTTGGATACAAGATACCTTGGCAACATCAATTACCAAGTTCCAATTACATATGTTGTTTTTTCCGTCATAGACACGAGCGACATTGATAGATACTTTTTTGTTACAGTAATTGTATCCAAAAAATAATTCACGGAGGTCTATTTCTGCTGCTGAGGCTGCTGTGTGCAAAAGCTCTACGGTCCACGTCACCCGCATAGCCGATAGAAACCAGTTGAAACAGGATTTAATTTAGGAATTTTGTATCACTCAGACAATTCGAGGCAATTGCGAGCGGCCGCCATCTAATGAGTCTCGATTAGGCAAATGTGTTAGCGTGCCCACACCGCGGTACTATTATGATACTACGGTTATTACTAGTGGCGATGCAATGTTTTCCTTATATGATAACGGCGCCTATTAGAGTGACATTACATTCCACGTGACTGCGGCTTACTGTGGCTGCAAGCGCAACGCAGAGGGCAGCGTGTGCCGCACGCTCACTTATAAACCCGAAACCAGAACAGTATTTATCTAATCGCGATGAAAGCATATTATTTTCTGTATATACGCGAGTAGTATTATTTAAGTATAACAGTTCACAATTTTCTGACAGTTAATATTATGCCTAGTCCGATTATAAATTGACTCCGCAATCGATCGGTGATAGATACATGAAAAGCGCATAATTTTTCCGCTGTTGGGTGGGCACCGTCCCGCCAGCCGTGCTCCTAGGTGAAGGTGATCCTGGCTATTTCTGTGCCTTGTTCATGTTTTGAGCTGGGCGTGGCGCCATCTAGCGGCCGCTATCCAAATCGTATAGATCGCGCCAGCTGCTGCCGCTATTTCCGTCAATTATACATCACAAATTGTTTGTCGACTTCACGTATGTGTATATGTGGCTGTTATACACACGCGATAATGAAATACGGAATCGTGTTAATGGGTTGTTTAAATGAAAATAATAAGCCAGCCGACATTGTTTATATACAGGCACTATCATATTAATTTTACTTGTTGGTATGGGAGATAACAAATATTGCATGCAGGTTATAACAAGAACATCATAAACTCAACAAAGAACACAACTGTTAAGACATAATCAAAACTGCAAAATTTTCCGTTCGTAGTTAGACTTTTATACTATCGCGAATAAAACTAGTTATACGCTTTGAATGAATCCCTGACCTAAAATAATGTTAAAATAGATGCGCAATGGTCTCAACATGCCGTTGGCAGCGCATTTCGCAGTCGCTAGTTTTATTAAGTTCACATATCTAATTTGATTAATTATCTACTTTGAATTTTGGTTATTAAGGTATATAAAAAGTATCAATCGAGTTATATGGCCTAAACCAATTGAAAAATGTTGGCTGACCTCGACTTCTTTGTGTTGTTTGTCAGGTTTCAGCTGTGTATTGTGGGGAGGTGGCGGCGGTGCAAAGGAGCAGGACGGCTGTGGGTCGGCTGCGGCCGTCTCGCTTCCTTTCGCGGACGCTTGCTGGCTTGGCTTGGGGCACCTATCCGCAGCCTTCGCCTGTCCCTCCGCGTTCTGAATGCAGATTTGAGGCACATTTTTCTGTACATTAGTACGATCGGCGGCCGGCGCTGTGGACAGCCACGCCGGCGGCACAGAGGGAGGCATGGGATGCTTTTGCGTTACGTTTGAAGCGTTGGCGCTTACGTTACTAACACTAATAGAGCCTGCTTGACTAGCGCTACTAGGTGTCTTAGGCGGCGTATCGTTTTTATTTACTAAGGGCTCTGTGATGACCGGAGGTTTTTGCGTTTCTACCTTTTTCGTATGATCGTCTAAAGGCTTCACGTTTGGTAAACTATTAGGCACCGGAGGTAGTTGCGTTGGCGGACGATCTTGATGTGGAATGGATGGTAATTGACAGAGAGGCACTTTGATCAAGGTTTTTTCTGAAGCCAGAACATAGGGTCCATTACATCGATTCCCTTCGTTTTTGGCGGCACTCGAATTAACGTTAGTTGGCGCTTCTGGTATCAGTGATACATCATCTCTACTTTGAGAACAGTCTGTACTGTCGCCACAACTGGAGAGTTCACCGAGACTTTGTGCTATGTCCAGAGCTGAAGCCTCTTGGTAGTCAGTCGAGCAGGGTGAAGTGTCGTCACTGGTATCGTCTCCCGCATTAGCTATATGCGAGCTTTTACTGCTTGGTACGAATGCTAAACTAGATGTAATGTCATTAGAAATGTCAGCGTTGAGGGAATCTACACTACGAGAGGACTCTCTATTAGTGGAAGAGTCAGTGTTACCTTTATCGTCTTCACTTGCTGGTGCAGTAATACCAATAGCTGCAGAGGATATTAGATCGTTTGATTCTGCAGTAGCATTGTTACATTCTTGTTCTGCAATTATGTTCTTGGGAGTGACATCTTTAGGGTTATCTCCCTCCGTATGTAAGTTTCCATGTTCCTTACTTCCGTTTGTCAAAGACTCAATGGTTGGTGCCGCTGGCAAACTCATGTATTGTGGTAAGCCAAATTCTAAATCACTAAATCGCATGTATTGAATTCCGTCGTCAGTAGGAACCTCCAATTGTGGCGAATAGTAGTTGTAACTGGAGTTATCATGTCCGTATACAGACCATGGGTCGTTAGACGGTATAATTGGTAGTGTTTCATAATACAAGTCAGGATTTAGTTCAGTATTATTCATAAATTCCGGCTTATAGTCCCATGTCGGAACAAATGAATCTTCAAAGGCTAAATAATTATCAGGTAGCACGACCATCGATTGATTTAATAACGAGGGATCTAACGCAAAAGAACCATCATAGAAAGGGTTGTTTAAAACAAGTGGCGGTGGCTGCATCGGCACGCATTCTAAAGCAACCTCCGCTTCCACAAACAGTCCAATTTTTGACAAATCGGGTTCAGATTGTCGATATGCGCTCGCGACGATTTCATCACACTTACTATCGTGAATATAAGATATGTCAAAACTGTGAGTCCTTCGTAACGATGGTGAAGAGTGACGTTCGTCACAATGATTATTCTCGAATGCATGATTGTCCGGTTGGCCGTCAAACAAGTCCTGGCACGGTACACCCACGTTGTTAATTTCTTGCAAAGCATCGGGATCGGCAACGCGATCGTGTGCGTATGGGAGGAGGGTGCAGGCCGTGTCCGCCGGCAGCAGCAGCACGCGCGGCAAGGCCGGCGGGGGGCCGCGGAAGAGCAGGTTGTCCGGCGGCGGACGCGTCGG
>JWHW01043104.1:337825-367166 GCA_000931545.1 Papilio glaucus
TGCACCATTATTACATTTCATTTCATTCAAACAGCCGACGCCGTTCCGTCGCAGCCTGCAGCGGAACGTTCGGAACCTCTACGCGTCACACGTAACAATGTCGTTTTAACCGAAACTGTCAAGCGGTACCTTACTAGCGGTATACTGCGTAAGTTAAGAAGCGAACGTGCAAATTCATCCCAACTATGTTGATATATATACATAACTATATAAATTTGAATTACTTAAACGAATGTAGTAAACCTTAGAGTGAAAAATGAAAACACTTATAAGAACTTATAGGGGACGTACAAAAAATATTTTTGTACGTCTCAATATTTTAAGTTAAACGGTTTGGTATTACATATGCGTATCCTTGTGCATAATCGATTCGTATGGATTTAATATTTATTTGTGAAAAAATATTGTTTTATATTCATAGAGGTCACGATATTTCATTGATTATTCATAAAAAAAAATTAAGCACTACGAGGATATTTACATTTTAGAACAGAGGTAATCTATTTTAACCCACTTACGTTTATCACCGAAAAAAGTCCATTCCCGATGCTCTATTATTAAGAAATTCATGATTATACGATTTTTACAACTTCCAAGTGACTTACTACGACAATGCTTATAATGTATATATATACCTACCAAAACGGAGTTAGATAGTTTATTTGTACCGTGTAAATACACTATAGAAGAATTAAAAAGTAACTTAAAAATAAAATTTATAAAATGCGTGTGAAGTATATAAAATAGCTAAACCACGAAACTAAAACTAAAAAAAAATATCTGTAAATTTACTGGGATGATGACCATTTTTTGCCTTGAATTGATCCCAATTTTCCGATTTCATCATAATTTTAGAGACAGTCAAGCGCAACGCAACTATGCACTACTTATTTACCGGTGACTTAGATCGAAGCTGCCTGCTGATCTTGCGATTTAGTTAAATATATAATACAACTTGACACTACTTTTAAAATTATTTCCGTTAACTCACCAGCAAGCGCGTATTACAAATGTTAATTCGTAATCAATTTGACTATAGTTAGCACACAGGTTCTTTAGCAGAGCAAACAACATGTCTGTCATTACAAAACGGGACGCGTGTCGATTGCGAAACGCAGCATCGGCGACTGCGGCCTGCACTGCGCAAACACCCATAATATAATTAGTCTTTAATCTGCTTATATATAAAAATACTTTGATAGTGATAAATTTAAAATGCTTACAACAGGCATATAAGCATCAAATACCTCTACTAGCTCAAGCCGTTCTAGTAAGCTAAGCGTAGTAATAATCAGCTTAATCTCTATTTTAAAAGGTCTATGTCTTCTATTGCGTATACATCAGAAGTTGGAACAAATGCACAAGATGAGTACAGTAATGCGATTTCATTCACCGTTGCTACTTCTCACATCTTTAACCCAATAAGCCTGACCAGGGCTAGCTAAACGACTTCACTGAGAGGACAGAATATGTGTACAACCGACTAGGCTAGGGTAAGATTGACTGCACAGTTACCAAGTCTTTGATTATACCTACAAACCAACACACATATTTTATACGCGATTGTAGTTTAAAATATAGCTTGGTCAGTTTTGACTAAAAACTAAGAAATTTTATTGCTTTCATCCAGGCATAACTTGAAAATGGTATTCTTGCCGTAGCACGAAAGGATGGACTCAACAGCCGAGAAAGTAACAAAATATAAAAGCGCCCACATTAAGACGTGACATCTTATTTCTCTGGCACACAAAAATGTCGGAACAGATCTCATTATGTACTTCAAGGTATGGGAATGCGGTAATTTTCATTAGTCCGCTATTTTGTGAATGCAACCTAATATTTGCTTGAATTTCATACAGTGCCCTTTGAAAACTACATGAATGTATCTAAAACGTAAAATGTTTTAATCACGTTACAAAAGTATCATAGCGCGTTAAAATAAGATTAAGTTTCGCGGTTCAATTACCCAATTATTCCTGAAAGTCTAGCCGGTACGCGCGTTCACACAACATCGCTTATATCGTTTCAGACCCCTCGGTCAAAATAATGTTACATTTTGATTAAATATTATTAAATAATTTATTTCATTTAATAAAATGACAATGTAATTGTGGCTATAGTTAACTTTGTTTTCATATTGAACAAATTGCAATAATGTTATTATCAACTAAAATACTGCAAGCTTGCATCATAAGTTGACAGAGCCATTTCAGGACGGCCTTTGAAAAATCTATCGGGTATAAAAGGCGTTGCGAAGGCGGCTAGGCGAGCTAGGCGTTATGTCACATTGTTAAGCGCCAGCCGACAGGTTGAACTTGGGCCAGGTAGAGGTAGACCTTCGGCGTTCTTCGCGATATGTGATACGTTCTATTTTACAAGTACATATGAAATAGGTCTGTGTAGTGAGAGCAATGTTGCGCGCTTTGTGCGTAGACTGCTTAGAAAAAAAAAGAATCATTGAAGCAGTATTCCTTCCATCTGTCTATAAATTAGTTTTGTGCGTGAGACTAATTCTTTACTTTTGCAAATTTCTTGTTCGTCAATCCAAAAAATGTTAAATACATATTTAAACATCAATTTGTTTGTAAAATTAACGCATTTCTAGTTATTTTTACTTAATATTTAGATTTGTAGCAAACTAAATTACTATTCACTAATAATTAATGTGCTACTAAAACGTATGTCGGCGGCATTCATAAATAAAGGGACATAATATAAAAGAAAGAAAGTTGACTTTTATAGGCATATACATTTTAACGATGGGGGACTTCCTCAGTTTTCTAAATGTAAATGAACCAGATTGCCAAAGGCTATATTGCGTAACAAAGTTACCGTACGTACACACACTTGTGCTTCGAAAAACATTTGGTGGACCGAATACTAATGGACTTCAAAAAGTTAATACATTATAGAATCAAAGTTCCAAGCCGTCGTCCAGAAAGAAAGGCGGCACGAGATTAAAGACTTTCATTTGACATCATGGCCATCGTCGTCCGAGTGAATTACATTTTGCACGACATTAATATAAAGAATATGGCCTACTTATAAAATATGAAACTTTCTAATGGTCAAATATTGAAATGGGTTCAATATTGTCAGAGTTTATCGTTAACAAATAAACAAATCTTTTATCTCTATGATATTATAGAATAGATAAGAAATGCGAAAACGTAGATACCTAAAGAAAATATTAGTACTAAAAGTTGAATAAAATTATTGCATTTACTTAGACAGGTATATACATCAATACCGACTACAACACCACATTGTCTTTTGTTATGGGTGTATTCTAACATAAGTGTGCATTTTATTTAAAAATAATTGTAAATTTTACTTTGATGCAACTAATGCTTTATCCTTCAAGAAAACGAAGATTCACAGTGATGCAAGTTAAACTACTATTATATATACGAAAAAGACAACTTGTTAAATTAAAAGTATAAATGGTTCTAATACGAATTTGTTTCATTTACTTTTTATAGGATTAAATGAAAATATAATTCAGATGCAACAAAGCGGATACCGAGGTCAACACCGTGAATAATTATACAGTGACCATAAAATTAATCTCAACAAATTCAATGACACTAATGGCACTTGAGCCGGAAAATGAGTTAATGCGCAGGTGCGATGCAAGTTTGAGGGTCGGCGGTAGAATAAAAAAGGTTGTACAAACGGCTTGGGAACAAAATGATTAGAGTGAGCACAACTAAGTAGTAGACTGGTAATTGGGGCGCCAATATAGGGCTTTCTTTTTATATAAAATGAAAGAGATTTGAGTTAAAGTGTCATATCACTAAGAAAGTCATCGATTTAAGAGTCTGGTTACCAATATCATGAATAGTTCGTCTAACAGAGCCTTAAAGTCAACAGCACCGGTGTCAACGTTCAAGCGAGGCACGTGCGTCACGCCGCGCATGACAAACACCGGAACACTCACTTTCAATCGCTCATCGCCATTACAATTCGATGTTCATATGCATATTCCACGAAAACTCGCCACTAAACATTTTCTAAATGCAAAGGCAACCATATCCGATTCTATGAATTATTATGTTGCTCGATCATCGTAAGTGAATATTAAAGGCATCGTCACAAAGATACCGTTAATCCATTGATATTCAAAGTGAACATTAAGTAATTAATGGCTACGGGTACGCCCGACGCGGCCAAATACATTAAACTTGTCACTATAAAAGCTCGAAGGGAATGTTCTGTTATCAGAGATTTGTAAACACAGCGCCAACGCGACGTTTGTTAAAAATTAACTGGTAATGGATTCTCTGTATTTAGGAAGGTATTACGCAGTATTCATAACACCAAACAGGCCGGCAGTTCGAGCCGTTAAGGTAATTGTGCAAATACGGTTAACTGAAAGCGCGATGAAGGAAAATCATTAAATTGCAATGCGGTCAACGTTCAAGCAGATACGGTATTCACACAACGGTACTTTATATTTAGACGGCAGACAACACGCACTGAATCATCTCGTTTCGATTCGTCGTGTAACATGTTACCCAGTGTTACGGGGTATTTTTACTATCCATAGAGTGCGTTAACGCAACAGACGGTGTGGTTTCGCAGCGGGCGCGTACACTCGAGTGATTAAAGGTTACGTGACCCAATAAAGCGTCGCAATAGTGACAATATGACAGGTAAGGATATCGGCGCGAGCGACGCGGCGCTCAGAGGTCGTCGGGCGGCGCGAGAGTGGAACGCCTGTACAATGACCATAATCGATCGATCTCGGTGCAGCGCCGGTTACGAAATCTCGACGCGGGCTCTTACAATGCGACTCGAGCCGCGGCTTGACCAGATCAAGGAGGCTCGCTACACAGCGTCTATTGAATTAGATCATTTTGGAGTGATATGCGACGAAATTTTACAATTAACATTGCATGATTGACTAAAATAATAGATTCAGATTTGAGATTGTATTACAATTTGATCTCGATAAACGTCTTTAATGTTCTTTATCTACGTTGAAACGCGTGGACTGTCATTGAATTTAATAAAAATGAGTTGTTTAATGTAGTGTACAAAGGTTGTATTGAGTGGTTTAGTTCCATTTACCTTTACATTGTATATGTGAGGATTACCGTGATTATAGTTAAAGTGGCAAGGAGCGATCAGAGCGGGCGCTGTGATGGCAAGGCAAGGTTGCGCTGGATGAGTGATCACTGCCATGTCAACTGCACGGCGCCGAGCCACCCAATGCTGCGATAGGTCAATGACAAACGATAATTAACGCTAAAAAATATGTCCTAAAACTGTGAAATAGCCAATGGAAAAAAAACACTTCAGACTTGGACATTTCATAATTCAAAATGATTTTTCATTTCATTTATCCATCATAGAACATAAGGTAAATTGGCTTCACATTATTTCGATAGTAAAAATACGAGCGGCCGCTTACAAGATAACAACGCCATTTGACCGGAGCGACTTATCTTATTCTACCTATGCACGCTAAATAAAATTATCAAAATCCCATATCTTCCCCCGTCTCATTGTAATCTATCATCTGATTCGCCTCTTGCTATCTGTCAACGTGCCCCGCAACACCTTGTCGTTGCGTTACACTTTATAATTCTGGAAATTTAGATTTGGCTAATTTTTATATCTTTTGAATTTACCACTGAAGGCGCACAACATAGATCATTAGAGTGCGATAACAAAGGGCAACGTATCTTTCCTCGGAAACATCAACACCGCTGGGATCGTCTAAGCATTGGAAATAAATTAATGTGTGTAATATAGTCACAACACCTTGATTGTGTCTTCACTTATGTATTGTATTAATCAATGTCCATTATTTACAATTCTAGAGATTTTTTTACTAATTGAATATTGATAAAGCAGAAAGATAATTCTTTTATAACAAAGCTTCTCTGTATTCCATTTTTATAAACTTCTAGCAAAGTAACTACAGATTACGATATATGCTGTACATATTATTTAAATTACAATAGTTAAATAACAGGTGATAGATGACAGTTAAAACAACTGCAAATAACCGTGCTTTGATGGTCAAACGTAGAAAGTTTCAACTCACTTGTTTTAAAACCAACTTATAGAAGCAGAGATTTTATCGACCGCTTAATGGTCAAATATCAAATACTCTAACGTATTACGTCCTAAATGTGACAAGGAGTGAGCCTGTCACTGGCTTAAAAAAAACAAGTGCTAAGCGCGAAGCGAATTCCGTCAGTCATACTTTTGTAATTCAAAAACGAGACAATCACAGGAAGTGCATTCAAAATGATCAGGCAAACATGTTGTCGATTACAAAACAAATGCTTACCATGTTGATCTGCATCTCGGGGGGACAGTGTTACATCATACAGCCGGTATATAGCGCACACGTGAAACGTGTAACACTCGGTGAAAGTTGACCGGCCTCGCGACACAGGCAGCGTTTGACATTTGACAAACGTCCTATAGCTGGAACAGCTATCCATTGGAATCGACTTGACGCGTACAACCAGTTATTTTTTTAAAAACAAATCTTGATAAGCGGTAATAGTATAAATAAAGAACGGCTCGAGATAAGCGACGCTTAATGTAAATCTGACTCAGTGCGATTTGATATTCCAACTGGTGGGTGTACATGATTAGAAACACGCTTTTGATGTAATTACTGCGATTGATTTTGTTGTGCTATAAGCTATGAAAGCGTTATTTTTCTGTTATTATTGAATGATTCCACATATTAACAAACCGCTAATTAGATATTAATTGCGCGGAGGAAGATATCTAAGACTTATGGAACACCGCCGATATAGATGACGCCAAGTATAGTATTGTACAATATTTATGTCTCTATTTATTTTATAGAGAACGTAAGCTATTTATTTTACACAGAACGTAAGAAATTAATAGAGTAAAATAATAGGAAAGGATGACATGATAGTGTTTTAAGACACATTGAATATACTTTTACATATTAATAAAATAATAAGAGGAACAAAGGTTAATTATTTGTTTCTTTAGACTTTATAGTTGACACCATATGATGTATCGGTATTGGATGTACCTGTCATCTTTAATAGTATTTCTTATTACACACAGTTTAAAAGTAATACAAATGTGTCGATTTAGAAATACCAACGTAGGATTACTATTGTTTTGACACATATATTGAAAATTAAATTACAGTCTCTCACATTCAGTCAGGTATTATAATTCTGAATAAACCTGACTCGTTTTAACATGTAGGATAGATATGTAGAATGGATATTCATAAACGCAGAATTAAAACACGACTTCCTACTTAGAACGTTATATCGCTTGTAAAAAATGTTATTTCGAAACAGAAATAGCGAAAGCTTGGCGTGTAGTAATGTAAATTATCGATTTGCTCATTCTTAACAAATACGGAAATATAATTAATAAAGAATCAATAACAATAATCATTAATTTCTCTGAATGACTTTGCGGTGGGTTGAGCAGAGCGGACAAACAGAAAAAAATTGAGTGAGTAGGAGAGGTAATAAACTTCAAATGGGACTTAACTGTGACATTAATGGATAGAATTATTCTCAACGTTTAAAAACAAACGTAACATATAAATTACAGATTGTTAACACAGGTCTGCCGTAGTCTAAGAAACGACTAAATCTAGTCAGGCAGCTATTCTGTTCCTGATCTATAGCGTTGAATTTCTTTATAGCAATACCATTTGTGACTTATTGATCGAGAAGATGAAGAGAAAACTAAAACCGCTGCATATTTTAGGAGTGCGTGGGCCATGTTCGTTATAATGAAAACATTCTTGGTACGCAAAAAATATGAGTCGTCAATGATACGGTTGTAAATTTCGGTCATTTATGCGTGGCCGGTTATCGCTGTAATGGTAATTAGTGTAAATAACTGTATGCAAGTTTCCGTTCTTATTGGAAACTAGAGCAAATTTGCTGCTGTATCTGTACACGTATAACTACAATATTAAACTTTTTTATTTATTGATTTTGCATCGATATTTTCGAATCGAAAGTAATTCTCCTAAACAAATATTTTAGTGGCGTGTTCGAATTACAATACAAACGAAAGTCTACACCTTTTGCTAGCAATATATAAAATCTTGAATAAAAAGTTTGTGAAGTGAAAATATCTCGCATCTTTTGTGAGAAAGCCACAAATCTCACTACGAAGTTTGTACATTACTTTCACCTCATGCATCGAGTCATAAACGTCGAATTCAGTCCTTCGATCACCGTGTTACGTGAGAACAAACACAAAAAAATAACGTATTAGATCCACCGTTGAATGCACAACTACAGAGGACGTGTTCGGACAAAAATGTATTATAAGCGACAATAAACTCGGAATTACGTCAGAACGGTTACCGGGTTGACAAATCCTAAACGGGCCGTATAAACCAGGACGAGACCTTGAAACATTCACTAAATGCTATCGAGACGAATCTTTTAAGCCGAAGCAGCGCGGGACGCCCACCGAGCTCGAATATTTGCTTATGTTTAAGAATTTATAGATATGCATAACGTTAATACAATGGAAACAAAGCGGAAATCTGTATGTGTTTTAAAAAACTTTCTTATTGTTCTACTGGCGTTTATTAACGCCGTGTTTTGTATAACATTGATGAGTGTGTACTCGTTTACTTAATCGCGAAGCGATAATTAGCCAAGGATATTTAGCAATGTACGACGGGGGGGAATAAAGCTCGGTGGTGAGTCACGGCGGCTTGTGCAACGGCTTTGCACAACCGGACCAGCCTAGCCGCTGCCACAGCGCGGATAATAATTCAGGTAAATAGGCTCAGTGACGTGACAATAATTGGATTTATGGGCACGTTATGGGCGTACCGCTTTAGATTAATGCGCTGGTACAAACCACGAATTGTCTTACTCGTCGTACATTGCTTTATCTTTGATTACGTTCGAATGGGCTAAAAGAATGCATATTTCAAAGGGTTCGATGTTTCATATTGTAGCTTTGAATGCGAATTACTATATATTCTGTAAACTCTACACGTATTGTTTGTGCAATAATGACTAATTTAACTGGATTATGTCTGAAGCACGCTTTAAACTTTGAGAAATTCTGACAATATCTGTCTAAGATAAACAATATCGTATATTGTTATATAAGTTAGGCATGGTTATGTTTTGCATCTAGTAAGTTGTAATACTCGATAAATACGTACAAGCTACGCAGTAAGGTAAACTTAAGTGAATAAGTCAAAATAGATTAAGAAGATGTTGCTCTAAGACCGGTAAGCGCAAGTCGATGTCCTGCGAGCACAGACAGCTCACAGCAGGCTCGGCATTTTTCTATTTTTATGCGCTCGAGATGCGCCGGCTTCGTTTCTATGTAACGGACTTGCATTTATACAACTGGCTCCTGGCGCAAAGGGGATCGAACGCAAATCTCCGGGTGCGGATTATGAGGGTTAGTGGGTGCAGTATTGTGTGGCTACATACGATACGCTCCACTCGTGGTCGCGCATGGTCTTTTGGAAGGCGGCCGACTTGGGCGTCCAGGAGTCGACGCCGAGGTAGAGCGCCGGCAGCTCGGCCACCTTCACCTCGAGCCGCTCGGCCAGCCGCTGCTCGACGAGCGCACGCGGCCCGCTCGTCAGCCGCTGCTGCTCCCGTCCGCTTCGTCGCTCCGGCGCCACGTAACCGTTCTTCTCGCCGTTGCAAGACGTCACGCTTTTTGGACCGTCTGTGCTGAGCAATTTACTCTTAACGGTGTCCGTTTTACCGTAATTTTTATATTGCACTGATTCTGTTCCGTTCGCGGTTCGCGAATACTTCAAAGAATCATAGGTGTCGCCATTCAGGCTGCCGTATTCGACGTCGTTCAAGTTAATATCTCTGTCGACGCGCTTGGTCGTCGCTTCGTACCCGTTTCGTTTGCTGTAGCGCTCCTCTTGGCTCTGCTTGAGGAAGCTACTTTCAAAACTAGTTTTACATTTAGGAACATTGTTCAAGTAGTCACCGTAGCTTAAATCGTTACCGTGCAATCCTTTATCACAGCCTTTCTTTAGCGTTTCCTGTATGTCTATTCCATTGGTGGACCGGCTATAGCTAAAGCTTGCGTGTTGGCCGCTCTCTACTCTCATCTCTTTCCCCCGTTCCGCTTCCTTGCTTTCGAATTCGTGTTTGACGAGCGCCACTCGCGAGCCTTCTTCGCCGTTTTTAAATTGTGATTTGAGAGCGAAGTCTGCGGCTGTGATGCCAGCCCTGCTCTGTTCGCCGGGCACGGTCCAGGTGTCGTGCTTCCTCTTTTCGCTACTCTTGGACGACCAGGCCTTGGCCAACGCGGCCTTTAGCGCCTCCCGCCGCTCGTGGACGCTCACTCTCGGGTACTCGTGTATGGGCACGATGGCGGGAGCGTATAATGTGGAACGCGGAGTCGCCCTGGTTATACGGAAACTTCTGAACTCCCTGTTGAACTCCGAATTCAAAGAATAAGCCGGTATTCTCGAAGTCACCATATTGAGATCAAATTTCCACTACTGATAAATTATAACTTTTCGTTCACAATAGTTTTCTTATTAGCACCGAGTACACTGAACACATATCGACTCTACCTAAAACCAGATAATAACCGGTGAAAATGTGTTGAACTTTTGCTAAGTTGAGCAGACGAGGCGGCGGGTGGGTGCATGATGCACGCGGGGTTGATGTGAGGCAGTGTTTGTGCGTGAGTCTGTGGGCCGCGACCTTCGCGGTGGGCGGCGGCTTGGCGGCGCGGCGGTNNACGAACCGCCCCGCGCGCTCCCACTCGCAGCTTGCATAACGCACTCGCGATCCGCCGTCTACCTCATCTCTTATGCAGTTATGTTAGCTATCGTCTCGATGTTTCATTTACAATCGCGCGCAAATAAAACATAAGCAACTGCACTTCGATATTGTTCGATCGTGAACCGTGACCGCTAACAGGCATATCCATTAAGCCATAGATAACGATAAGACGGCCCGCGTATGTCAATGTGGAGCAGTAACACCGTATAAGTGCAACAAGTGTCGCCTTGATGGCGTCCCTAATATGGCCAGCAGTTGCCATATGGCCCGCGACCGAGACATCCCCGACCGTTCGGCCCTTTACAACAACATTTATTGATATAATATAAAACACGCATTCTAGGATTCGAACAACCTGTTGCTTTATGTTACAAAGCGACAGATCGGTATGCACTGCAACGGTTTGTCAAGTCGTTGAAACTAGTTTGGAAGAGGATTCGTATTTACATTGAATAAAACATGATTATTTTAGTTGTTACAACAGCCAGTCTAATTTAAATGCACTGTTCTTGTATAAAAATTATGTCAAGTCAGATGCATTATGTCAAACATAATTCACAAGACAAACACAGGTCTGTAGCTCAGACACTATTTGTTCAAAGGTAAAAACAAGTTTGATTTTTAGTTCAACACATTTCCACTGATCTATCGCCTAACAAATGCACTCTCCACGCTATGCCGACGATCACAGTATAGGATGTTGCGAGTGGAGCCGTGCGTCGTGAGGGAGAGAATATTGTGTGCGAGCACCGGAAGCGAGTGCATGCGTCCGGACGACGCGTGCGTACCTTCTCGTTGCGCGCGCGAGAACTGCGTGCGGTGTGCGTGCACCGCTGTGACTGAGCCGGCAACGGACGCAGGCAGCGCCGCTCGCCGCCGCGGCCCCACCACCGCCGCCTCTCTCCAGCAAGCGCTTGTGTTGTGACTCTATCTCCGAGCACTACGGCCGCAATCGCAGCACCGCCGACCTTCGCAGCCGAGGCACTCCGACCGGCCTGCATCCACTAACGTCGCGACTAATAAACTACATCGAGACGCGGAAATTATCCTTTAAAAGGAATGGAAACCTATCGGAAACTTGTAACGACCTGTCCTTTATAAATATACAACGCGAAAAAAATCTAACATGTTTATGTTTGTTTTCGGTTACAACTAATTATTTTGTGGCGGCCACTATTTTATTTAGGAGACTGGATTAGGTACTGCGAATATCTCGTATAATGTTTTCACTAAGCAACCTACACGTACAGCGCGATAAAAAAACTATTCATTCATTAGTCGGATGAACGCCTATGCCAACGTATTTAATGTTTATTTTGTAAGTCAAATTTAGTGGACGGTGACTGACCGCGGACCTCACCTTAACACAAGTACGGTAACTATATCAAAAGTACCTGAAACAATTAAACGGTCATTATTAGTATTTAACGAGTACAGGAAATGTGCGATTAAGTAAATGTTTCTTTTTTTTTAAACAAAAAGAAATCATGAAAATATTGCGAATGGCCCGAGACACAAGGCCAGTTCAGTAGTTTCGAAACAATTGCAATTGTACTTAATAGTATTTTAGTGCAGCAACGCGTGCAATGTTGCCATCCAAATTGTATGTTACTTGTTGATACGCTGCTTCAACATAATGCAACGAAAGTTATATAAAGTACTGATCAATGGGTCCAGATATTTTGATTTTTATTTATTACTTAAAATAGGTTACTTATTACTTAAATGAGCGAATGTAGCGACACCACAAATAAAAAAAGAAATACTAGTTTGTTAAGCGTGCTAGTTAAAAAGCATTATATTAATTATTTCTTTGAAATTGTTGTAAATGTTAAAACAAATTTTAAAAAACTCAAGTAATTAACACCTGTGCAGCTTTACATTAGTTTAAAAAAATGACAACTTTTAATATTTTTATCTATACTAATATTATGAAGAGGAAGCATTTGATTGTTTGTTTGCATTGAATAGGCTCCGAAACGACTGAACCGATTTGAAATATTCTTTCGCTGTTGGGCAGCTACTACAGCACTATCCCCGGGTGACATAGGCTATATTTTCAAAAGATTAGGGATTCTTACTAAAACTGCTGAAATACAAAACTACAAAATACTTAAAAATATCTAAAATATTCTGAAATTTGGTCACTACCTGGTGTAATTTCGTCCAACTTTTTAGTGCTACCCGTGCGAAACAGGGGCGGATCGTTAGTATTGAATAAAGTTTAAATACGGATCTAACAATTACATATTCGGCGACATTTGTCATTGCCATAAAGTATTTTCTAGAGATATATTGATATATTTCCATTTCACCGTTCAGAAGCGCGATTAACCTGAAGTAACATAACGCTTGGTCTGAACTATTTCTAAGAGTGACGTACAGAAATCACAATTTAATTCACTTTGGTTTTAATAACTTTTTGACTGAATGGTACATTAGATCGTCAATCGGCTGCTTTTATTTAGTAATACTACAGGATCAGACACGCAAAATTGAGTTCTATGCTAACTCAGTGCTGCTAGTATAAAATTACTAACTACTGTTTACATAAAAATGTATTCAGCGATACGAGGAAATAATTATTTGAAGCTCTAGTTTTATGAAATTACAAGGCAATCCTATTCTACTAATAACTATAAAAAACCGTCGGACAAAAATCAAAGGCGGGAGAAAGTAAACGAGTCGTAAAATCGAAAACAAATTAAATTAATTGGAAGTTGAGACATAAATTAATCGCCTACGTGGCGTCCGCAAGTTCAAAACTTTGGGATTGCGTTGCGTTGAAGAAATTGTTTAACACCATCTCCCCAATTTTGCAGTATAACGTTTAAATGATAATCCAGTTATTATTTACTATTGTTGTTATAAATTGAAAGCCACATATTTTTACTACTAGCCTTTTAAAGATAATTTGTAGACATTCGAAGCCCTAAGCCATCTGATTCCACTGGCGTCCTGTAGTATCGTATCAGGAAATCGTTTAGCTTCCCATAGATCCTCCTATCTAACCCAAACAGGTACAGTAAGTTCGTCTAGCTATATGACATGTGACCATAGCCACTTCTTAAGTATAACTTGGAATATAATAAAAGTATTATCAATTGATTGGCTATAGAATGACATCGAACACAAATGGTTGGGGCTGTACAAATGATAAGTGTTGGATGCTATAGACCATTGTTCAGTCATTAAGAGGCACCGGCGATAGTTATAGTGTCTAACAATAAGAATGTCTTACTGTATTATTTTGCAACCATTTCAAATGCAGTAATCAATGGAGTAGTAGAAACGGGAACACCAAAAGCATGCTATGTGAAGGTTTAGGTACAATTCAATAATTAGCATACCTGATATTCCTATATCTGAGTTTTTTTAGTTTTAATTATGCAAGCCGTAATAAAATTCAATTAGTAATTCAAGATTACGCGGGTGCTTTGATGCTTCGTCTCCAAATCGAAGAGTTATGACTCTATAATAAAATATTGACGGATTAGGAACTCGGGCTTAAATTCTGAGCAGCAACAGGTCTTTAATTCAATTTTATTGGAGTTTGATAGACTAAACTAGTGGGTAGGTACCACCTTTCGAGCAGATCGACAATACCAAATATCGAGTCGGATCATGGCCAAGTGCTAGTACTCCTCGTGAGGGATGAGGTTGGCCTACACAAAAGTAGAATTATTATTATTTGTATACGATACTTCCATAGGACTCAGTTATCAATGCAGAGTCTGCAAGGTATGTAGAAATTAAATCATGTTCACACATTCAGTCATAATTGAATCTTGATAAATGTACACATTAATTAGAGATTCAGCCGTTAAATGTAAACACTGCATACACCGCTCTATAAAAGTTCCATTACCCCCATGGCAGTAACAGACCATAAAAGGATAGTAGCTTTCCGTGTGGCAGACTGGTATACGGGCAGAGCTGTATTTACTGCACATAAAGATGCTCGTTTCGAACTTGAAATGTTGCAGTAGTACCCAAAAGCAATTTTAGATACTTTTTACTGGTGTTCATATAGCTTTTACTTAATGAAATTTTGATCTTTTAACACATTTCAATTAGAAAATGTAATGTTTTAATCTTTTTTTTCTTCTAAATTACTGTTTAAAGTTCTACATAACTAAATTATCGATAAAGCGGCTTAGAAAAAAATAAAGTACAAATGATTGTAGAAAAGTTGATTTCATTTGAAACGTGTTTTTCTGTCAAACTACGAGGATGCGTTAAAATAAATACGCATACAAACAATGTAAATTTACTTAGCCCGTGATTGTGTACTTGTGTGTAGTCGTTTGTTTAACCCAAAGCTCTAAATGCGGCGCTAGCTGTGGGCAAACATGCGGACAATATTATTTAACACACGCCTGGATTAATATTTATTTATGTCCGAGACGAGAACGGCGCGGGCTGGCCTGTGATGTGTGTCACTGCCGACGATTATTCGCTCACATGGCTCCACAGGCTCGAGACTTAAGGCTGCGTTACGCTCGCCTGACCTCTTACCGACGATGTAAATAGTTCACAATGACTTTGTAAAAATAAACACATAGGGATAACACCGGTAGAAAGAGAGCAGTTCGATACTTAGTTAAGTATTATAACCAATCATCAATCACTATCATTTACGAGTCCACTCACAGACTTCTCCAGAGGTTGAGGCTGGACTGTCTCGCTTGGCCACTTCTTGGTTTTGGTGACATTGCGACTCCTCACTTCTCTCTTTTGGCATCCGGAAAAGAAAGGTAGGGTAATATCTCTAGGATATTATTCTACATATCATTCAACAAAACTAATTCGACTAAACATTTAATATGTCCCCTGGAGAAAAATGATAAATTGATATTAAAAAGAAGAGAACCAATTTCATCGTCTTCTAAAATTACCACCGCGTACAGAAACAAAAAAATCATATTTTTAAGCTCATATACAGGAGCAGCAATGTAAACCAATTAATTACAACCGGAGTTCAGTGGCGTACGAAAAAATGACTCGCTAAGTTGAGAGACCCTGCGACCTAAAAACATGTTGCCGAAAAGCATTGTCAGTGAATAACTCATCGTCGACCGTCCTTAGGACCGTTAGCTTCGCATCGCACTAAATACATACTTTATCCTCAAGTCATTTCTCAATCACTGACAACCCATTGCCACGATACTGGGAAACAAATGATAAGGTAGGTTTATATGAAGGTGGTGAAGGTACATATGTAATGTTTGATCTAAATGAAATCGGTTTAAATATTAATTGAATTGAATGTCATGTAATAAAACATAGAAATCCTATTTTTGTTAAATATCAATGTTTTTGTACTGGCAACCCTAGTCGCATCAACCAATACAATTGCCGACAAGAAAACGGCAGCAAAAAATAATGACACCGGAGGCGGCGAAGCGAACGGCGAGGTCCAATGACCCAAATGGTTCATTTACTAGGCCGCTGAGACTAACGAAAGAAAAATCGGTCGACGGACGAGCGCAGGCACCGCTTAATCATCGAAGCGGGCAGATCGTTCGAGTTTTTGGAAAACAATGCTTGAGAACTGGCCTGTGATAAACGAGGATTCATACCATGCTCAACAATGGTATCTGTGTTGTTTGTTATTTTGTCCCGTCTATCTTTAGCTTGGAATTATCACTATTAATTTCCGTATACGCTTTACAGTTGTACGTAGGCATAAAATTCTATTTAATAAATGAGAAGTTAAGTTATGTTGTAAAGTAGACAATCTATAACATTGCGTTTCTAGAACAGCTAAACTGATTTTAGAGAAATATAGCAAACGTACAAAACGCCAATAGCCCTGGATGTAAATATAAATGCTATGCTAAATATGAATGCTATCAATTAACACCATATTGAATAAAAATAATTACCGACAGCAAAAGATAAATAAATGAAAAAAAAAAACTAATATGTGTTCTATACAGATTATAACAGAGGCGACCAAGGAGTAAGACACACGATTGCCGCATATGCAATTGTAGTAATTCGTGACTACAAAGTGATCGCTAACTAACATAAAATTAAGCCGCCACCGTAAAAGGTACCCACGGACCTGATCGGGTCAGCGCGAGTCAATCGCAATCTAAACAATCTATCAAAATAGCGGCCGTACATGGACTTCCTGGGGTTTCCGAGCTTCGCTTTTGTAAACGCTTGTCCATCAAAATATAGATAAAAATATTTTTTGCAGTCCAATTTACTTCCGTGTTGTACATGGAATAAAATAGATAGCATGTTTTATGCTATAGGGCGCATCACAACTTATTCATCACACATCATTCTGATGCAGATGAGTTGTGATAGCTAATCAGATAATTACGTACTGAATTTTAAAAATTGAGAACATAAGTCGAGAATCATAGTGTTGCAGTAGTAATGGATGAACCAAAACATGAAAAAAATATGTTTGTTGCGTCATCGACACCGGCAAGTTCCGAGGTAATTGCAGTACATTAGCAGGAGGCGGACGTGGCCGATGTTTCAAAAGCTAACGCAACATTAGCGAGTTAGCACTAACGGTCCTCATTAATCACCGAGGTCAGAATCGGTCAAGCACCACAACGCACAGCCGAACATTACTCTCGATTGATTCGTCATCTAGTCCACCGCCAGTTCGCGACGATTGCCCCGAATCGGGAAGTAATACAGCAATCAGGGTAAATTATTCCACTTTTTTACATTCCACTCTTAATGAGTCATGTTTAGAAAGGAATCTAATTGCTGTAGTTGTAATGTTTTTTTATTGCGGTTCTAAAATTGATGAGGTTAACGAACACTAACGGCTAATTTATTCGAAGACACCTAATTGCTTTCCATCGGTAGTAGGAATATCATATATTAAAACAGAAAGCGAGACGTAAAATAAATAATGCTGCTACAGCCATTAAAGTATTGCCTTTATGGCGGTTATATCCATTTCTGACGAAAAGTTGATTAAAAATCTATAAAAAATAACTAGCAACGTCGTAAATTTTAATATATACAGATGTATGTTTAAATATGTGCCATGACTAGTTGACACTTTCTTCATAAACCTTTTTATGATTGAATCTGTTGACCTAGAGAGTGCTAGCCAAAAATTGATAAGTAAGCTCTAAATACTTAAATAAAAAAAAACTGATGTCCGCAGTATTTTATATTTTACCAGGACGAATAATAAGAGCTTAATTTGAACAAGTCAGTGCCTTAATGGCTTAAAAGTATTTTCAGGGTAGATTCAATTTTCATATATGTATGTATGTGTTTAAAGTTTGTGCCACTACTTAAAGTGTAGTGGAAAAATTTAATCTCATTCCGCTTTTTAGCAAATTATAAGTTGATACGATACATTTTTAAAAGTTTTCAGAACTAGCGTACTAATTACTCTACAGTCTGTGTTTGGTTTTCAATAACATCGGTTATATTTGTAGCCCTAACTTTAATATTTAACATGTGTACACGGAATACATTTATTTACAAGTATTTATATTATTGATATTTTTCATTTATATATTTATATCAAAAAAGTATTTAAATTTTATTTTATTTACCATTAATATACTTTCACATTCACTAGTTAACCACAATCAATTTTAACGATCCGCCTTCAAAACGTATAAATGGACTATCAAGTGTGAAAAATTATCCGTTTTAAAAGGAAACATATGACAGTGACGAGGAAGTTAACGGATAATGGCTCCATATCAACCTTTTCGTTGAACACAAACAAGAAATGACCTTCACTTATAAAATTAATAATGTAAATAAACATAAAATCACTCGCGGTCGTTAATCCGTTGTGCAAATAATGAATGGGACCTTACAAGAAACATCAGATATGAAACCGATAACGGCTTTGCACAAAGTATGATTGACAGTCACATAACGATGTTTATTTTTTGCAATCAAATGAAAAATTACGCTACTGATACACACCGCAGGTGGTAAATCACTCGTGGTTTATATATTTCATATCAAATTGCATCAAATTTCTTTGTTCCCAACTATCATACGACATGATCGAGAGGATACTTCCTTTAAATATCCACCAAATCTGACCTATCCTTCACTCACTCAATATAGTGCAGTTGTAGAATTTTGATATACACAAAACTCTGTGCAGATCAGATTTTTGTTGACATCATCTTGAGAGATCAATGCAAGCATGTGTGGTAAGCATAATAAAGACAATGGTTGATGGCATTAAGCAAAGGTTCACGACGTATATAAATATGTATATCCCGTACGTATGTATATCCGTAAGGGTAATTTATTCCGACTTGATAAGCTACTTAATTATTCAATGATTTGTAACTTAAATACGTAAATTAGCTGGGGGGAGGGGCTGTCCATCGACCTGCGTTAAAAAAACCCCACAAATTCGTGCCTGTTGTGCTGCTGTTCTCAGAAGCACAACAAAGGTCCTGTACGAGTTAGTGACTCACTAGTGTTGCCTCCGATCCAGACAAAGTGCTAGCACAGAACGGGCAAAAAACAACAAAAACGATGTGTTTCACAATAATTACGTCGGTTGGCTAAATAAAATAGCAAAAACTACGAATAACTGGTTTCGTTCAGCCGTTTTAAAAAACGAACAGTGATGGTACAATAACTCGAATACGCTAAGGCTTGAGTTATGTAGGTGCGCGTCAAGTCGTTTCTTCTGTCAGTCATGTCCCAACACTAATTACTAAGGAATCAAAAAGCGGCGAAGACATTCCAAGGTTCTTAAATCCCTGACAAGTGGGACGACAGAGAAGTGCTTGTTTTTCGGCGTATAAAATTTTATACATTCGCGATTTCACTCGTTAAATCGATAATTAGGTTTACAGCTCGTTAAATGAATTTCGGTTTAGTATCACAACGAATTTACCTATTATGGAATTTTAGGGACAATAAGAAAGACGGTAATATTGCTATTTATAAGATGGTTCAGTGTGAAAGGTGGTAGTCACGAGGGTCGGTCGGGTTTATTGGTTATTTAAGTGCGCCGCGAACAGGATTTTCCCAATACAGGCTCTCCTTTATTAAACGAGTGTGGGTAATTGGGGCAGAAAGTGGTCGGCGGCCGACGGTACAGTTCGTTTCGTCGAAGCCGCGCGTAGGTGTCCGCAACGCGATCGGCGCGTCATACTTCATACGCAAAAATGCTCGTTCCCATAATTTATATTCGGGGTCGCTGTCACACTTATGATGAGCGATTAGAAAGGAGATTGCAATTGTATTGATATGTAAAACTTGTGGTGTGGGTGGGCCGCACTCAATAAAGAAAATCAAAAATGTTTGTTCGTCAATAACTAGCATTACAGCTAATGAAACGCCCATCGCCCAACAACAAGTACTTTTCCTTACAAATATACAGTTATACATTTTCACGTTAACCTAAAACTCTAAACGGCTCAAATGACGTCACGATTGTGAGTATAGATGGACGCTGAAAATGTATTAGATTAACGACGTGTTTAGTTAAACTACATACAAATTTTAACATAGTAAGAAAAACAATCTATGAATTAAGGGTTACGTTTAAATTGTTATTTTGAAATTAGCTTTCGAAATATTCGACAATCGTTATCTTGAAGAATTCAAACAAGGAACTGCGAGCATTAAATCAAACCCGGAAACAACTTTTAACAAAAAGAAGGTTAAACGATTGGTATTATTCACTCATCACGCCTTAAATTTCGAGTACCTACACATTGATGATAGAGGCTGGTTGGGGCCTGTGAGGCGACTTTCGCTCATTAATATTTGTTTTGATAAAAGGGAAATGTGGTCGCGTCATACGTAGTGCAGACGACGGCAGCTGTGCGGGTAGGTGGATAGCAATCAAGGTCGCAAGAGCTGCACACGTTTGAAAACAAAAGTGATCACGCTTTACGCACACCGTGTGTGCCGATTGCGAGAAAGGTCGCGACCTTATTGAAATGTCCACCTATGAACAATAAATATAAAATAAAACCATTACTAAGTATTTTTGATCTCAGTAATGTTTACAAATAATTGTTTTGCGACAGACAAATGCGCTTTGCTAGCACCATTCAAATTCTCCGCAAGGCGTAGTAGTTCTCTGTTGTAAAAATACATACATATGCGTGATAGGTACTTTAGTGCAAAGAGTTTCTAGGGGGTTTCGGCTTGAACCGACACGATGATGATCAAAGCCGAAACCCTCAGACCCGAGACTCTCAAATACTGTCAACGAAGCATTACATATTAATCCAAATATGGTTAATTTGTTACAAACAATGGATTCAGATATAAATCAACATATATTGGCGTTCAAAAAGAACGTTTAGGGTTTATGAAATAAGCCGTGCTAAAAACGTTGGGCGGTGGTGGGTTAAATTGTAATAAGTTAAAAACTATTGTTGACACAACAGTAACATCATTAGGGTTTCAACAAAAGTTTCTACTTATTTTTCTTCACCATATTAAATTACGCCACCAGTTAATCGAACGATGAAAAAAGGAGAGATTTTGACCATCACCTGCCAGAGATACGTGGCAGTGCATCACCAAACGTTTCCCTGTTAACCCGAGTGGGGACTTATCTCCTTCTGCTGTCTGAAGCCCTTACATATTGCTTAGTAATACAGTACAGTACACATCACATTGAGCAAATAGAGTGTGATTCAAACCAGGTCTTATAACAAACAAGTGAGCTCAGCTTTTTGTAACAAATAAAAAACGTGCCTCTAAGGTGAACCACATATCATTAAATAAACGAACGAGCTTTAGTAGCTATTACGATTCCACATAAGTCATAACTTAATCGTTTTGTGATTTAAGTGTGCGTACAGGTAATAATACAAGGCGTGCGCACTATCGCATAAACACTTCCGCGAGCGCTCCGCCGAAAGATCGCAACGTTGTGCTGCAATGGCTTTACTGTCACACGTGGGCGAAAGACGACGCAATGTATATATTTTTTTGTGATCTTTTTCCACTAGAAGACTTGAAGAGGCATCTGCAGTCATTCGGGGTTTTAAGGTAACCGAGCGTTAAGTTCAATTCGGAAATCGAAGACAACCTCTTACCCTAGCGTCATAACCAGTACGCTTGTAGTCTTTGTTGAAGCCTGCAGAGAAAAAGAAATTATAGCTAAACGATAGAGATAAATCATCATCCTGGAATACGCTTTAGAATAGATTTTATATTAATCCACATACTAATGACACGCCCAAAATAACCAACCCAAAAATGACTACACCGTGTTTCCCATCACAATCTTCTTTATGATAGCCGCTATCACAACCGCAAGGCTCTATCAATAGCCCACGTTGGGAATTTACACACCAACCCTTAACCTTGGAACAAAAACCACGGTGATAAGTTTCGTTCTTCCGTAAACGTGATACGAGCCTAATGTAACAGAGCGTCAGAGTGCACTTTGCGTACAAACGGCGACGTACAGAGTATATATTTTTGACCAAAAAGGAAACAGTTGTGTGAGATTAGCATAATCGCCCGAGAGCCGTCCCGATTGCCTTTATTAGTCGTAGTAAATAAATTAAGTACTAGTAACCGCTATAATTTAAATACATTATCAATAAAGTGTCATATTAAGATGCTAATATCACGATAGCGTGTATTCAAAGCGTCTGGGGGACATAAAGCGGTCGAGTAATGTCAGCCGCACGCAACACAACGCAACAAGTCGGAACAAAGGGTTATCTACAATTCGAAACGTGCCTAAGTTTGGCCGCGTAACTTCCTGAGTGCATGAGTCGCGAGCACGTGTGGATCTGCGCCTAGTCATCGCTTCGATAAGGCAGCTAAACACATTCGCAACGCGAACATCAAATTCTAATAACGTAATATGAATGAATCGATCCATACAAATGGGCTTAAATTAAGCATATCACATTTCAAATTGCGTAATGCTTTATATTTAATCAAAATGACAGACAGATGCTACATTTCGAATATAAATGTGAATCCGACTTACATTTCTAATAATAAAGGGTAAAACGGGACCGCCGTTCATTTGAAAAGACAAACAATAGTTCGATGTTTGGCGTAGAAAAGTTCGTTTCATTGTCAGAAACACGTCGTGATTAACGCGAATAGCGGTTATGTACACAAAGACAAGTGATGCCGAAAGTCAAAGCCCGCGAGACGGCGGTGAGTCAGGACTCGAGTCGAGCTAACTGTACCGGGCTAAGTTCACACTTGCTCTTATTACCCACATTTCGGCGATCACGTTACCTACATGCGAAGCCCCACTCGGACTCATTACATGACCGGTATTCATCTTTTGTCTCGCCGCGAGCGCTCATAAAAAATCTAAACTACTAAACAACGGTATATGCGTACTTTAGTATTCCAATATTATGTTTTAAGATCGTTCCTTGTCGCACACAGCACCTAAGCTATGTTATTGTGTTTTCATTCTAATTTACTGTATATACAATTGACGAGCCACTACATAAAACAAATAATAACCTCAGTGAAAATTAAATGGGTTTTGTATTCTGTCTACCTCAGTTTAGTTGAAAGCAAAACGGATTAATTTCAAAAATATAACAACAACTCGCAATTCATTCAAATTCTATAACGTCATGTTACGTTGCAGGATTTTATGAACAACAATAGACGTAATTGTTTGTTACCTTTGAAGAAATAAAAGCGTACCATTCAATTATAGAATTGGAAAACTGGTTTACTTTGAATAAAGGGCAAACAGCTAAAGACAGTTTCATTACTTGTCTGCGATGAACGCTTTCGATAAAACAATTTACAGAGACTATTGCGTCGTTGCGGTCACTAGTTTCGAAAGTAAAGGTGTCAACCAAAAGGTACGTAAGATCTTTTACAAACTTAGACAAAAATTTGTTATATTTTAACACAAAAACTTTTTCTGGAGCGATGAATAAAATGATTATTCAATAATAAAAACGTACAAACAAAAAGCCTAATAAAAAAGAACATCAGCAACCTTTGCTAGAATAATTTCTCCTTCGATTTTATATTTTGTACAGTTAGGTATACAAGTTTTCGTAATTATTTCGTAAAAGTCTGTTTAAAATACAAGCTCTGACTATAATTGTGTCGTAGTTTGTTGGCTCATTATTTCTCATATCATGTTTGTGAAATATAAAAATATAGCGCCAAGAGGCTAATGGTTAAGGGTAAGGACTGCGAAACATGCACAACATGGTCGTGGGTTCGGATCCTTCATCCCACTATTGTCATGTACCATTCCGTATCAAGTTTAAGCTTGGTTGGGAATGGTTAAAAGAAATATTAATAAATTATTTCAATAATTTACTAATATTAATGTATTGTAATTCATATAGTTTTATAATTACTTTATAATTTTATTTTATTTTATTTTACTGTCGAGCACATATACAACACTAAGATATAAATTGGAAATGAAACATTTGTTATAACTTTTTGTTTCATGCATATCTGTGATCGCGTTAAATCGGAGCCATTCTATTGCCTCGACAATTGAATGGAACATAGGTAGAGTAAAGAGAAAACATCGGCACCGTGGGGGCGTACTAAGCCAAAGACTTCATTACTGCGAAACGACATTCGGCCAGTGGGACAATACCGCCAATTAATTATTGTAACATCTGTATGACCCACATCGCGGTGGTAATGCAGACAGTCGGCCTACGCGCCGGTACAATGCGACATTGTTCCATGTTCTTCGAAACGATACGTAAACAACCTCGGACGGAGACTCCGGGAACGTAAATACACGCGAGGAACACGACCATAAAAATTTCACTGTACAACGCACTGCATTAAGCGCTTCCCTCCGATCCGAATTGCTACCATATAAAAATAATGCCCCATTGTAAAGTAACAACATAAAATCGTAAATATCTACGCTCACGGAGAAAACGCTGTATTTAGCCGTAATATAACCAATACATATGGGTAAATGGACAAATGAAATGGACAAAATAATGGACAATTAAAGTTTATGGAAATCGAAATTATAGAGATAATCTCATAAGACGAATAATTCACATTTAAGGTTAATTACTTTCATTATCTCCGTTATCTTTTATTTAAAGCTGAACTAAAAAACTTGAACAATGTTATCGATTTCTTTAAGATCGGTCCCAGATAGGTACCAAATTTAATAACATCTTTATATTTTTCTATGAACTTCTTTATTTTGATCTCGTATAGTATAAACCAAAATAAAAAAGCTTACCTCTGCTTCTTTGTATATTTGTTTAATTGAAAACATATATATGATATAAATAGTAGCGTAAATAACGAATAGCAAGCTCGAGGGAGTTTTGCAAACACGCATGCCACCACCGCATGGGTTAAAACACCTGGCATTTGGCTGAAGACACCGCTTGCTTAACAGAGATTAATTTGCAAAACACAGCCGCAAAAAACCTAACGGACGTACACTGTAGTACTGTAGCTAATTGAATGTATAAAGCGGTGTATTATGTGCATATTTTATTTTCGATTAGTGCTCATATGAATACAATGAGGCGCTCTTGCGAGACGGTTACTGTGCGCCTAACATATTTTGAAATATCACCGTTAAACAAATTGTGAGAACAATTGCTGAAGTTACAACAAATAAGATTTTCTTGCATTATAAGATAAATATGAAATCGAGCTCATATCTGATAATTAAATAAAGCATTAGTTAAGCCATTATAACACAGAATTGATATTGTTATGTATAAACATAAACTAATAAAGTATTCGTATAGACATGCATAATAATATATCGTCACAACATGACTATACCTTGTTCCACAGCAAGATGGGATTATCGCAAACAAAGTTTTTTACGTCAAAATTCGTAAATTCTAAAATATTTTCGAAAAATAATTTTCTCACATTACCTTATAAAATTAGCTATCCATATTACACAATTTCACTTCACTTTATCTCACGATATCCATAAAGTTACAATATTTCCGACGAAAGTATGAAAATTGAAATGGCCGCCACACATGGTAAAAGACGTTTGTTTACAACAATCATCATCATCATCATGAAACAAGGTATACACGTTATGTTAAACAAAATCAATATTTACATGAAAATTGATCACGGCCAATGATATTATAATACAACATATGTATATGCCATTAGCGTCCGAAAGACTCGAAACGTTTTTTCTATATAGCTTACCGTCATGGGTTTACATACAAGTAACAAACATTAGCTGTCCTCTTTTTTATTATTTTAATTATGCCATTCTTTTGACACCGTTCGACAAGTGTAAATGTTGCTGTCATTGTCTTTGGAACACTTTTGACCGGTGATTTTGTACGCGTATAACATATCTTAGTATAAAATATCATCGGTCACGGCGGGTAAATCCATGCGATAGAGTTTTTTGTGTTGTCGCCAAAAGAGTTGCAATGCGTCAATAATGCGACGATTACTTGAAATCGAGAGTAATTAATTAAAGCTCAATGAGCAGATATAAGCCACGGCCCGCCCAGAGCAGCTTTCACTTAGTGGAACCGCCCACTGCGCAGGGACTGGTTTCTCGGTACCAGACAGATCGAGTATCAGTGTAACCGGGTATTGGAGCTAGCTTATATCGTGTTCTATATGAGTAATAAAGTTGTTGACAAACGTATTACAAAGAAGTGCTCCAAATTGAGTTAACAAAGGGTTGTTTGTTTTTTTTGACCATTTGTACATTATAATACTATTTTGATAGTAAAGTATGCGTATCTACCTCACTAGGATTGTTTTCCTACCGTAAGAGATGAAAAAAGATCCTGATATAGAGTACAGCACACGACTGGAGATGAGAGAAACACCTGTGGATTATCTACGAATGACTAAGCGTTTGTCCTAACTGAGATTTGAATTGCAGGGAATTCTTTTATTCTGACACGTTGGACCGGCCGTCGTTGACTCATCTCATTAACAATGCGCTATTAAAGATGCTTTAGATTGTGGTAAATTATACAACCAATGAACCGGAAAGTAAAGATTAATTACTGGTGACGGGTCGCATTATTAGTATTAGCTCTACGTTTGAAGTATAAAAATTAAAACAAATTAAAAAGATCAGTTTAGTACCTAACGTGAAAATGTATAAACTTTCAAGTTTGCACGTACGCGCTCTATAAACAAAGGCACGAAGCAGCTAATTAAGAAGCGCGTCTCGAAGAAATCTCCAAATTACGCCAATTAGTCTCTCCTAATTATAAATTTCTTATCCAATTTGATTGACATAGTAATAGCGAAAGTAAAAATTATGATACGCTTTGTAATTTTGACAGAGAAAGCAGTAATGATAAACATTGTAAAGCAAGGAAAACGGTATAACACAACACAATTTTTTTAATTTTATTTTATACTTGCTTTTGTATGCCTTCGCTTATTATACACAGTTCAAGCAAATTGAAAGTTTGAAGGATCTTATTGCAACACAACTCTTAAAGTTCAATCAATAAATTTTTCTTTGTTTTTGCAGGTTACAAAATTATAAACTAGTTTCTGTTTTTGGCTTTAGATTTATTTTTACTAGCGGTGATTATGAGCGTCTAATTTGCCAGAGGATTTGCTTCTTATAGGCTAAAGTATCGAGGGAGTTGAAGCACGACGGCGCCAAATCGATCGTTAGTATCATATTTACCCTATCAGACTTTGCTTTGAGAGAACCTCTATAAATCGTTAACAGTCGCAAACCCTTCTAGACTTATGAGCAAACAAAATCTAGGGTACCCTGCGTTTACAACGTTTCTGGATATATATGTTCATACAACACAACTCAATCGGGAACGAAGCATAAAAATAGCTTCTATATGTCTCTACAATAATATTGTCTGATAAAAGTAGTTTTAGATGTTTGATTAATGCTATGTCATATGTTCAGTGCTAAGCTATACTTATAGCGTTTGAACCAGAAAAGAAATTTGACAAAGTGCTATGAATTCGCGAAACGTGTCGATGTCGTGTCAAAGTTGTCGTATGAATAATAAACATGGAGTTTTTCGAAACAACTCACCAGTCATAAGCGTTGTAAGTTCGTCATTTGGCGAGGATGATGGCAAAAGTTGTAAAATTATTAAACAAATCTCCTTCAATTTTATGTTGTGCGGTTTTTGTTTTTCCAACGAAATTCGATGTCAAGGAAAACTCCAGTAACAAGAGACAATGTAAATTGAAGTAAAGAGCGCAAACAAACGTTTGTGATTATAGTCCCGGTTTGAAATTAACCTCAGCAGTATCCGCAATTTATTGTACCGACGAAACAAGAAATTCTGCTCTTTTGTAGAAATGTAGTTATTTACATAACAAAAGTATTTTGAATATTATTTCTTTAAAATAATAAAAATAATATTCAAGTTATTAGTACAATAGTCTCTACTCTTTTATAAGATGAACTAGTCTGGCATTATAATGTTATAAGAACAAATAAGTTAAATACGAATGAAAAGACAATGAGATTAAAAAGCCAACGATGAAACAGGTGGTAGCGTACCTACCTAATCCATAAAGCCAGTCGCTATGCGTGAGAATACGCAACATCAATTTTAGCTCGTCAAACAACGATATGGCACAGTACAATCGTAATAATTGGCGTTCTTGCACGCGCTTCGATACTTTCTACGAGACCAGACGACTTCGCGCTACGTAAAGAACAATCACGTACGTATATCAGTAAAAGTAAACACGTCGCATTCGTCTGTACACCAGGTGGTCGCATTTGGGTTACGGCCATGTGCCTATTTAGACATTTACATCCACCTGCATGTGCTCATTAAATAATAAGCAGATGATTAATCAAAATAGGTATTTTTATAACATTTTAAAATACACGTTGTATGCATCGGTCGGTTGTGAGTACGCTCAAATGGACGTTCAATGAGCGTGAACCGATACGCACAGGCAAGGCTCACTCATGTGTACACAGGCCACGTGATGAAAGCACGAAAAAAAAGGGAGTGGATATTGGTTTTTATAAATAAAAGCTTTGAAAGAACGAAGGTCGTATAATGTTGAGGCAATCTGCTCGGAGTAATACCGTATTTTTGTATAACCCAAAGAAAAGAGCTTTTCGAATTGTCTTGCTTTCAATCCCGGTTTAAGTATTTAAGGAAGAAATGGAATGCCTGGAACGCAATAAACACAACAAGATGGCTCCTGTTATTTGCACTTTTAATTATTATCCAAATTGGAACGAGAAAAAAAGAATTATGATTGATTTTAATACAAAGATAATCTTTAAATATAATTGTTGTAAGACTGAGTTTACTTTCTCTCCATTTGGATACTTCAATGATTGTAATTTAACAAAATACTCAGTAAATCATCTGCTGCAAAGCTCCAGTGACTTAACGCTAGTAACTCATCAGGTCACATGTTAATCACTTGACAAATATTTTCATATGCACAATCTATTGTATAAAAACTACTTATTTAGTCATTTTTAGTATTTTGTGATAGCTGTTGGTAGTCATAAAGAGTGCTCTTTAAACATTAACGGTTAAAATAAAACAAAAAAATATATGTATTTCAACATTTGAATAAGCGTCCATTGGTATAACTACACCAACACAGGCAGAGTGGCAGCAGAGACGATGAGTAATGGATAGAGAGCTGGT
>JWHW01043104.1:367185-387531 GCA_000931545.1 Papilio glaucus
TGTCGTCGCGGCGCGCATCCACTCGGAACAATGCGCGACGGTTTACTTTCTCAATTGACTCATACTGATCTGATGCGTGGTAGATTCGAATTAGATTAATGGAACTACAAGCGTGGTACGAGGGCGCAGATTAGTGTGTGGGCATTCTTTGTGTCTGCCCACTAAAGTCTCGATTGTAGCTAGTAATTTTAGTAGACTTGCCATAGCTTCTCGATGTTTATATTTTCGAAATAAAGATATTTTTTTTTAAATTCCGTCCACTTGTTATTAAATAAAATCAATGTAATAAGATAATTTTTGGATGTGGTTATGGCAATGAAGACTCAATATTAGTCACTGTTGATCTCTGCCTACCCTGGGTTACGGGCGTGAGCGCATATTTATTTATTTATCAAAAAATTACTTTTTATCGTCTTGTTTTCTTAATACCTATTTATATTGTAAGTGTATATTGTTGTTAGTAGGTTTGCTAAATGTTTTTGAATAGATAGTGTGGTGGTCTTAGAAGACCGGTCTTAAAGAAATAATACGAATCAATTGTACCTATCTGTTGTTGTACATGTAATATGTAACTTGTGTTAGACAAAACCCGACTATTTCATTCATTAATTCATAAACACACGCACACCACATGCCAGCACTGGACACTAACCAAACAAAACCACAAGTTGTAATGCGAGCCGCGTTGCATTATGTGTACGTGTTTTATGTTACATCTCTCACTTCCTCATACATCTTTAATCTCCGCGGATTCTCGGTAACAGTGTTGCAAACAAAACGTATTGCTGTTTGAACTCAATAATTATATGTAAATACGTTCAGTACACCATACGAGGAAGAAATATTAAAATATATTTGCGGTTGCATGGAAATTGCCGAAGAATCCCAAACAAACGTGTGACCCTGGATGATCGTACGTGGCTTCTTTTGTATCGACAATACCCTTTGCAACAAAGAAATGACGAATGATTACTAAAAGCGGGAAGATCGATAATAACTAGTATAATAAATATGCCGGAGAACTTTTTATTTGTTGCGAATTATCGCTTCGGTCCATTTCGGGACGATCACAAGCCAGCAAAGCCTACGTGTCAAAGCTTTATTCCATTTGAGACTGTAAGCACCAGTATCAAATCGAATATAAAGTTGTGAATGAATAACAAGTAAATCCGATGGCAAATGATGTATATGTAATGCGGACCATAAGTTAACATAACACCATGCCGTATTTATATCAAATTAAAACGTCCCGTTATGCAGTATTCGTTAAAAAAATGCAAATTTTATTACATAATATGATCGCCGGGCAAATGCTTTGTGAGCGTGAAGCGGAGAAGTTTATTCAATATTAGTAAGATTGAATAAAATATTTATTATATACAAATAATGGAATGCTAATAGAAATTTTAAAACACGTTCAACAAACAAATCCATTCAATCATCCAATAACTTCACAAAAACTTCTTGATACCCGTAGTACCCAATGCGACCTAAGGTCTCATAGGAGATGAAACAATAACCCGGCTTTTATGACCTCATATGAATAGACATTATGTTGGCAGAAAATCAATATAGCATAAAACGTCTTTGTTCATAGCAACAAGAGCGCGGTCTTATAGCGTAGTGTAACAAAGGATACAGTACAAGAAGCTAGTAGGAAGGAGCATTCATTACTGTGTCTTAGGGTAGTCAACAGCGACTGCGCAGTGTTGGTGAGTAATGCGGGTGTATACGGTGCGTCGTGCTGCGCCGGCGCACGTACGCGCTAATGGCCGCATGTCGCGCCGCTGACCCCCGACCCACGCGCGGTTCAACGCCCTCGCCCTCCGCTCCCTTTGCCCGCTTTTCATAGCCCTCGCTCCTGGACCTTAGCGCATGTCTAGAGCAGCTACCATATTGCAAATAAGAGTCTGCTTATTTACTGGACTGTCCTATTTAAAAATATTGTTTAAAAGTAGTAATGTTGCTCAAGAGCAACATTAATAAAGCAACATCATGTATGAGTTTAATAAAGGTAGTTAAAGATTAAATGTTAATATAAGTTAAATATTTTATATACAACTTGTAGGGATTGTTATTTGCTCAACCCTCTTTCACACACGTGAAACCAAGATAAGTGGTGGTATATTATGGCGTTTTATTAAATAACAGAAGGCACGGCAGTTTATCTAACAGCCCTGTCAGAAGCACAGACAACTTTATCGCATTTAATCATCGGAGACGACTGTCTGTTTACAGTTGACAGCATTAACCGTTTCCGACGTACATTACTTATAAAATTATCACTTTACAACATTATCCTGTTTGTGTCAGTGGCCCCTAATTAGACTGTAACAATAATACGTTAGTTACAATTATTCAATTATTATTTACGTACTCCTAAGGATACAGGAAAATTTAATACCTACTCATTGGGTTTTGTAAAATGGGTTTATTTTAAAGGTTTGAACGGTTGAACTCAATGAGAACACGGTTCGTAAAAGCATATTACAGATTCGACAAAAAACTAATTCTTGCTACGACCCGTTCAGAAAGTATCTGTTCCGGCTTGCACGCCAAGATTCCAATCGTTAAAATGGAAGTGGAAGAGTTTCTAAAAAGGTAAAACATCCTTATTTTCCTTCAACCGTCGCTGGCGAGACAGCACGGCGCACCTGCAACCAATTATATAAGTGCCGTCCGCGGCTGCAATGGACGTTGCCACGTACACAAGTGCCATCCGCCGCTAACGGAGAGAAACTAGTGCGGTACCTTTCTGCAAATCGTTATGGATGTTTGTTTGTAGACTTCCCATCTTTGTTTTAGCTCTTTTGAGAGCTTCGTATGACTGTGGTCGGTGTAGATATATATTATGATGATAGTAAATAACTATCTTAATAGCATGCATGTAAGGACTTTTAAATTAAACCCGGAATACTAACCAGATTCTATATTCTAGTTTGTGTTTTATCATTTATAGCAAATCATACAACAGGTTTTGAATTTTCCCGCCTTATATTAGTTTTTAACATTACAGTTACGTGTGCTATAATCATCATCGACCATTCTAGTAAATTAATAAAGTAACATCATAAAGTAATCTAGAATGTGAATTATTATCAATCACACATCTCGCAAAAGTATTATACGGTTGATAGGGAATCGGTCATGCGCCGCAGGACCTTGTAAGGTTTTTCGCAGGGGTTAGTAGCAGAGGGGGTAGGAGAGTGAGGGGAATGAGCGTCCTCTCTCCGGTAGCGTGTGCAATTCGCGTGCTAGGCAGCGGGCGCGGGAGTCAACGCACCGGGAACCGGTCCGCTAATCGATCCCGCACCGGCTCGCACTCCTGTCCTCGCCTAAACGCGACCATAACGGCTCGCAGCCGACCAGACGCCGACTACCTAGCTTTGTCTTAAGTGAAGGTTGCGTGGTTTTTAAATGATGTCGAGTGTAATATTTTCAATGATTTGATCTATATTTTAGATAAAAATGATCATTTCACATCATTATGTTCCGCAGTATGCCAAAATTATTAATTGCTAGTGCACGATCTGTTTCTTATAAATGGGAATTTTTAGGGCGCAAGGGTTGAGGCCCTGAGCGCCCATAGAGCAGCCCTGAGAAGAATGATGTCTGGAAGTGTATCGCGAGATGGCCTAAACTTTGCGAAGCGTGTGAAGGGCCGCCTCCGGGTTCCGAAACGGAGATCCCGTGGCCTCGTGTCTTCACTGTTGGCGACCAAGTGTAGTTTATTCGGTGCAAGCCCGACATAACTCGCCACAACAACCGCTCGCCCTATTGAGTCGAGTATGCGTGACGCATTTACGTTAAAAAGGTCTGTTCGCCATCATAGATAAAAACACTGCAAATATCATGTAACAGTCACAAAGAGTCATTAATACTTTCAGCCAACTAAACACTGTTGCAACTGACACCAAATGGCAATCCTACTATCTAGATTGGCAATTTTAAAATATTTTTGGTAATTAGATTGACATGCGCTAATGATGACGTCGTTCAGTATTCCGAGTATCTCCATTATTTATTAAAGGCGGAGACAATTATCTATTTTGTTATATAGCTTCGACTGCTACCAATTACACCGAAGGCCGCTGTCAGTGACAAAATTATTGCCTAGATATTCGATCTTTTTCCCGGCAATTGGAACTATACTAATTTATATTGTTTACCATAAAGACAAAACTATAGCAATGTTTTGCTATATCGAACCAAAACTTAGACCGGTTTTGCAAAAAGACTTTAAATAAGATGTAGTTTTGGCAGTAAATGTCACGGCAGTAGTAAATAAGGCACACCGACCCTAGCTTCTTTCTGTATTTGGAACTTCAAGGTATTGGATATGAATTTCCGGACAATGTGACGCCTAGTTTTCACTTTGCTACAGTTTTTTTTAGAACGGAGTTCTTTATCGCATACTATTCATTTGTTTACGAGGCGAGGGGCTCTACACCGAAAAAGTGAAACATTGAAAATCGCCACCAATATCGAGCTCTTTTTACAGTGAATTTTGAGGCACTTTCCGATCCTAGATAATCAGCACTAAAACGTTTTTCAATCGATTCAGCTTGCCGCCAATTTTGAGAATATGAAAAAATAATTATAATTTTAACGTTTAAATAACTTTTTCCTCCTTTCCAACCGGGTGTCCATGAGACACCTGTTAAGACACTCTATTATAATATAGATGTATCTATTACAAAATTTCACTGACGTTTTCGTCGGGGGTCAGAATTCGAACAGACGACAGTATCGTTACAATAATTACGTGAAACGTAAACGTAACAAGCAGCGAGTGTAACAGTGAGCTGATTTAGGTTGTGTAAGATCGACAACTGTGTTGACACGCAGCACTCAAACATTATGTCACAGATCAGGCGAGATAAAACGGTTCGTCTAATATCAATGTTGCTTCTTATCGTGTTACCGTTTTTCACGACGCATCTTACGAACATTATATATTCATTGTGTAATACTTTAATGGGACAAAAGCAAAAGGGTCAAATCCGCCGTCTCAATTGTTAAAGTAAGTCAAAGCAAGATAAGTGCCAGAAGCAAGGATTGGATTTCTTTTAGTTTTGCAGAAGGGAGCGCTATAATCATTATTGATAAATCATTATCACCACAGCAAGTTTATTGTTAAACATACGTAAGTAAATCACACATTCATAAGCAATAAAACTTTATACAGTTGTTTGTTATGTAGCACAACTCATGACTTTGATTGTCTTGATATTTTTACTTCCCTATTTCTTTTTCTTTCCGGATTGCAACAAGCTAAACGTTTATAAACAGATAACATAACTGTAATGAATAGTCATTAAGAAAACACTGCACGACATAAGCGTGATTGTTAATTATCAAACGTAAAAGTTAGAACTTGCACTGCTCAGTAGTAGGCATCTAGTTCTAGTTAGGTTTAAGGCGTAGTTTTCAGTATAAAATCGTGCCAGCCGTGTCGAATGTCTCGCCGATGTTCAATTTCCGAGGACTTGACAATCGAGCCATTGTTCGGGGCCCGGACCGACGCTATGCGTCCGTCAAACGGGGCCTTGTGAAATGGATAACGTTGAATTTATATAATCGAAAGGTTTTGATACATGCGATTTAGTTGCTTCTTTTGACATGTTCTTGATCGGTTATTTTTACAGAGACAATAAAAAGATTTCCAGTATTAAAAAAGCTCTCGTACTTCAACTAAAGCAATTGATTTAACTTTTATTTAATAGGTAATATTACGAAAGTCATTCTAGTAAATATAAATTACCAGTTCAGTTTGTGTTCAGTTTACATACTTGTCAAATATTAGTCATGTTAAGGTTTAGAAATGATTCTGTATTCGCAAATTAAGTAATTGTATGCAGCTAACACTTGTGCGTTATAATCGATAATAATTTATCATTTGCGTTTGACATGGTACAGTGCGGCTGTGTGCCGTGCGGCGGTTATCGATACAATGATTTAAATGCTGCCCAAGTAGGGTCGCGAGACGACTGATTCATTGGATCCAGCGAATCATAAATACTCACACATACCTCACAACAACAGCAATCTATTCCGAACACATATCGACGTAGACACTGCGCAAACGCTTACAGCAATAATATATTCAACATATTTATTGGTCTTTTTAGTTTAGAAATAGAAATAATCATTTTGGCAACGTATTGCGAACTAAAATTAGGAGCATGTTCCCGATCGACGGCATTTATACAAGCGTAGAAGATTTACCAATTTAAAACCACATTATTACAAGTATGCGACATCGTTTCGAGATAATTTTCTTTCTATGCCAACCGCCGTCCGGTACTACAAAAAAAAACGAGGCTTTCGTCGTCCATACGTCATTACGGCGGAGATCTCACTAAACGGTCGTTGTTTCTACAGCATGTGCTCATTCCCCTGATAGAGTCGACGTTGTCGTTCCAATAAATCGGCTTAATGTAGACGTTGACTTATGGAGGCAATTAGTAGAGAAAAACGTCCCACGAAATTTTATAAGTGGAATTACAGATCTTCGTCATTGTACAGTATAAACAGAACTGGTTCTAGGACATTAATAACTGTATTTGGACAATAGATAACGCTTGAATCTTATATGCTACAAAGGCGTTAAAATTATAAGCGAACATTAATCAGCACGAGGAGTCGAGGAGCTTAATGAACGCGAACAGATAATCTCGAGGCGCCGTGATGTGCCCGCGTGTCTAGCGAGACCCCGGCCAAGGCCAGCCTGACGCCTCATTGTTGAGCCGACAGGATATGGAGATCGACGACCTCGCCGTCTCGATATGAAGGCATTTGAACAGGAGAAGGAAATGATTTTATATAATGATCACATGATCACCTTGAGCTGTGACAAAACATGAACAGTTTTGAGAGCTAATAACATACATGAAACATCTGGGTACTTATGTTACAAAACGGTCAGGGATTTTGAAAAGAGGAAACATTGTCTCGATGTACAATCTCAGGTAGATATATAAGTAGCTCGACACTAGTTTATATACTTAAACAAAGCAAAAAAAGGCTTCAGACGGTTTGCCTATCCATTAGTCTTAGAGATTTAGGTGACTGCCACGTCACTTGGCTAGTGTTTTTCTTGTGTACTTACTGCAAAGTACAAGGACGCAGCTCCAACAGACTGCCTGGGTGTAGGTAGTACTTTATGAAAACATATATAATGGCCAGTAAGGCCTACACAGTATATAGGTTATTCTGTTGAGCAGGTAATGTTCTGGCCAATATTTAGCTAGATTTAAATATAACTTTCTCATTTCTCTAACATAAAAAAAACCATTAGTCAATGAATTGATTAATCACATCTCGTACAATCTACCCACGCCTAAGAATTCATTGAAATAACCGTCTTCTGAGAAAGCTGTATAATAGACTAGAAAAGAAACATTGATTGAACCTTTCTTATAATGAGATCGATTTCATGCAACTGGTTTCCCTCCTCAAATAATTAAAAATCACCTAATTTAAGAAAACACCGCTTAAAGGCTTTGGTAAAGAGTGACATTGTCAAAGTCCTTGATAACTTTGATCTTGTGTTAAGGGGTTTAGACTTAAGGGTGGCTTAATGTACCTTTATAGATATAGGAAGCACTGATTCGAACTGTCACATCCGAGGATACTTCAAAAAGTTATCGGTATTATTACCGTGACATAATATCTATGATGCATAGTTTTCTCTTGCCAAATCTTGACGTAATAATTCTTGCGGGTACCAGTGGTCGGTACAATGAGTTTCATCATAACTATTGAGAAAGGTAATTAGTGGTATATTCGTACATCGGTCTGCACAGTGGACCGCGGTTATGAACGCGTCTAATCTCGTTCTGCACTACATATTGTTGTCGCGTTGCCGGTTCGCATTCATCAAACCGCTCGTAAAACTAATAAGGCTCGCTTTAACAAAAAAGCAACATCTCATTAATCTGTCTACGGAGCCCGATATGGGATATAAATTGAAGCGACGCCTGACATTAAAATTGTTGTGACAAAGGTTTTTTGCTTTTTTCGTAGAAGAAGTCCTGAGAATATCAAGATATCTGCGACGGAAATCCAACGTAAGTATATCGCTGAACAACATATATTTATATTATAAAATTTTTATACCATAATCGTACATGCCACAAAAACTTAAAATTGTATGTAACAAAAAAAATCCACCTTGCATACGTCATCATAAAATCTATAACAAACAAATCATAAGCATATAAGCATAGTTTCCATTTTTTTACATTCTAATATGATAGTCCTACGCTAAGACAATCTTAATCGAATTTACTCCGCGATAAATCACGGCCGCGGCCATTCGTTGAGCTCGAACCGTGGTGATATCCTAAAATATCTAATTGTTGCTAAAATAGGTACGAAGGAATCTACACCGTTGTCAAAGCAATTTACACCATATACAAAAACAAAATGAACGATAATCGTAGATCCACCGCTAATCATTTCAAGATTTTATAGTATTTTTATAGGTTTATTTTGACAGCGGCATACCGATACAAGAATGCCGGTCACTATTCTCACGGGTCCGTCGGCAATGAATACCAAAACATTAAATGCGATCTTGCGAACTCGCATAAAACAGTTCTTATGGTTAGCTCATTAGCTTTAAATTGCAGAGCTTAAAACTATGAGCCCTAACCGGTTGCGGATAGCGATCGCGGCGCGCGCAAAAAGCTCGGCGTGGGTCGCAAGTTGCACCTACTGCACTCCTAGCTTTACTGTGTCAAGAACGACGCCTCTCTACCCCGTCCCGCAAGCCCCTCGCCTACCTCATTATTTCTCACCTGTACGTAAAAACTTCAATAAAACCTTAAAGCTGCCTCTGAACAGTATACTTTGAAACTGTTGCATTGTGTCCACGATGAAAGCGTATGAGGAGCATATTGAGATGTCCATATTTTAGTGTAAAATATGGGATTCCTTGTCAAATCTTCGAAGTTATGATACTAAAACTTATACGAATACACACGTGTTTTCACGTAGAGCCCAATTAGTATGTAAAAAACAATAACTTGCATTATAGCCGACGACGCTGAATATAAAGAATTCCTTTCCTGTCATCTAAAGTGTAGCAGCAATTTGTATGTTGGCAGCGTCGCCCAAATCAAGTAAATGACATCAGAAACAACTTGACATACGCTTTATATAAAACTAGAAGGCGTCACACATGTGAGTGTACGTAACATTATCGCATGAATTTTATAGCTTTCTTGTTGTTTCCATGTTCGACGGTTTTTTGTGCAACCATAATGAGCTCTGCGGGGGCGTCGCGAACACGTTATATTCGTTACAATTACTGCATATCTTATCTTTCTTGTTTTCGGATTCCGATTACCTATATACTAAAAACGAATTTGTGGCTCTATAAAAAAAAGTTATGCAACAATGAACCATTAGTAAAGTGCGATGAAGATTACCCATTATAAAAATCATTTTCAGAAAGATGTTCACACGAAGGTAATTCGCGTATGCGTAACGCTTTGTGCACAGATGCAAGCTAAACAAATTTAAAATGATGACGCGAGCACCACATCGACCAAAACCAAAATTGCACAGTACGTGCTCCGTCCCGATAACATAAAGATAACCGTTTTAGCTGGCGACCTTCCTCAGGTCCTTGGCATACAAATATTGCGAAAGAAAAATAATAAGACATATTGACACGTAGGACCGGTCGACTGCACTATAATAATGTTATTTATAATAGTACGTGATACATTGCCAATTAAATGTTTGCTAGGGCGCGTTGATTGCTAGGTATACATTTTGTAAGTGCAAATGCTAAGAATTACATTAAAACTGTTAGAAAATCATATCTTTTGACATTGTTCATGCACAATTTGCTCAAATTAAATTACGTTACCACAAAAAGTCGATTCTAAATTTTATGATTATTTGGATTGTTGGAGAAAGACAAAATATAAGTTGTATGATGTATAAAACGACCAAATAAAATACTTCAAAAGTATAGTACGATAATTTGTCGACTTGCAATTACCGTTCACGGTTGTTTGCGAGGAAGAACAATTTATTATGCGGAAGTACATAATAAATTGGTCTTGTTGATTTATTATTAGGGATGAACTTTGA
Organism: Papilio glaucus; assembly: GCA_000931545.1. Classification (NCBI taxonomy): domain Eukaryota; kingdom Metazoa; phylum Arthropoda; class Insecta; order Lepidoptera; family Papilionidae; genus Papilio; species Papilio glaucus. Next base: position 377,296 of record JWHW01043104.1, read on the forward strand.
TATGATGATACATGAAATCTCTTTAAGAAAATCCTTTTATCTTAACGTAATCTTGGTTCCAATCATAATTTTAAATATCAAAATGCTCAATCAATAAAGAAATTGACCTAATTGTTTATAAGGTTAGTCCGTAATAGATCACAATTTCTATTACTGACTAATTTAGTGACACATTTTTTATATAACAAATGAAGCCTCCTTTGGTAAGATAATTATATTATTATGAAATTATTGACTGTCAATAGACCTAATCCATATATGATGAAGAATGAGTGTGTCGTGTTCAGTATCACCAGTCGATTCTGTAAACAATTTGTGTGCAACAAAAGCAGTTTTTTTAAGCGTAAATTGGCAATCATTTAAAAAATACATTGTCCAGCTTGCTATAAATTTGTTGCCTTTAATGATTACCGCAAAAATTACAATGACCGAAAGATTCGCCACCGGTGGGAAGTGATTACCATAAATTTGTTTGCAAAATTGAAAAAAAGATATTCGTGTCGATATACACCAACATTTCGCCGTCACTCATTTACCAAAAGGCAATCTTAATGGATCGCCACAGCTTCCCGCTGCCCACTTTTTGTCTTATTTAACACGTCCAAGGCGTGTTGAGTGACGAACATCGACGTCTCTTTAAGCATAATATAAATACCGATAAGTAATCATGTTATTACTTCGCGTTGTAATTTTATCCAAAATACCAACACAGGTTTCGTCATAAGGTCAACAATAACCGAAGCCAGATAACGCGTGCCCTTGGCCGGAAGTCGTTTCGCGAAAGTACTTGAACGTGTGAAAATTTTATAAACGTTGTTTAAAAAAAAATTACTACTTTAATTGCGGTTAAATATTAATTTATCAGAATTAACATATTTATTAGTTGAATGGTCGGTTTACGGCGTTAACTCATGTCAATTGCAACGAGAATGAAAAGTTAATTAGTCTGTATTTCAAAAGAAATATGACATTATTACAAGGGATGTCAATGTACTTGGCGATATTTCAAAACATTGTTTTTCATTGGTATAAAAAATAGCATTATACTAATTTAAATAATTTCCAGATAACATATTCTAGGATTGTCGATATTTAAAGTCGGACCGGACCACCCAAAGTAAACGCACTGAATTTCCACCGTAAAGTCGTTTATAAAATTATTGATGCATTACACAAATTAACAGTTAAAGAATCCACAAACATTCAATAAACAATGAAAAAACGCTATTCCAACAAATATATACAATTATGGCGCGACCCAAATGAAGACATTTAAGTAGGTGAACTTTTTGTGTATCATTCATCATTTTAATTAACTTTAATTTAAAACCGCACAAAAACAAGTCACTCGGACAAAGACATAAATTTAACGTTAACCCATTTTTTGGCTAATTATTAAAACTTATTGCCCAGGTAATTAAACAAACCAGAACTGATTGATTTAAGCACGAATTCCACTGTGTATTTACAAATATTTCATTTAATGTAGTAAAGGTCGCCCTCGCAATTAGAATGCAGATATAAAGTGTTGCGACACTTGATTTGGGTTTACAGTAAGTGTATACAATCTTGATAGAATCAAATACATTTCTCGATAAAATAAGCCAGATTCCTCGTTAGGCATGCTCAAGTAAACAGCAAGTTGTCACTGTGTGTTTTCTGCTAACTGGCTCCGAGATCTGGGTTGATGTTATTATCTTGCTCGGGGCAGTGCATAAGTAACAGTATCGGTTTATTCCCACGACGCGATCGTAATCCCGGCTGAACGGTGCGTTGCTGTGCCAATTTGTTTGAACAAGGGGACCACCGCGTTAATCATGTAATTAATTGATTGGTACGTCTCGTCAGCGACCAAAAAGGCCTAGTAGTTGTTGCATACATACGTTTATATGGCGACGGATAAAAATTACTTATTTATCAAGGGGTGCGCGTGCATATACTTCACAATGGGGATCTTGCGTCAGCTGACGAAGCGACGTAATGAATATCCGATTTCGAACAGTCGAAATTTTTTCTTATTTTTCGCCAAATACATTTAAAGGTTGATGATTTCGTAAATTGTAACCGTTTATTTTTCACAAGTGACCGTGAACAACGATGCGAACAGGCAAAGTTCATGCATGTCGGGGAGCGTTTAACTGTCCGATTAAAACCAATATTATTTCACGTTCGGTTTATTTGCTTATTAAATCTGAAAATAGAGTCGTGCTCTAGAAAAACATGTATTTGTGTGAATGCCATTTTCACCTGTCTGAAAAAAAAACCATGTCAAGGCTATTATGACATATGTTTTGACTATAGACTAGTTTGTTAATTTGCAATTTTACAACAGTTGGAGAAGTAAGAGAAGAAACTGACAGGTTTCTAAGTAAATCGTGTGTATTTAATGTCATTGTCGCTTATAAGAGCAAAGCAATTTTGTCGAAAAAGTTACAAGAAACAAATTATTTTGTTTCTTGTAACTTTTTCGATGGTAAAACAAAATTTCGCGGTATTTTTTTCTCGAGTACCGCCGTAACAAAGCAATTTTTTTTTCAAACGCTCGTTAAAAAATGTCCGGTCATTTTACGACAGGCTCGTAGTCCCAGGTTCTGAAAAGCTATATTTTTTATTTACGAACAGGATTTCGTTGGATTCGCGCCTTCACTGCTTTAATCGCTGGTGTCCTAACTGCGCGAGGTCGGCCTGTCCTCTTACGATCTTCGAAGTTTGATTCTTCAGTGTATCGTTTGATAGTGCGATAAACAAACAGTAGTGTTATTTTTAAATTTTGTAGAATATTGAAAATATCTATTGGCGTGTATCCACAGCGATCTTCTATCTTAGACCACTCCATATTTCGTAATTAATGGAAATGAATTTCTTTTTTTTTTATTCGAAAAACGCAAACGTTCCATTATTAAAATTAGTCAAATAATATTTGGCCAGTAGTCGCCAATTAAAAAAAAAAGTTCTGACGGAAGTTATGACCCGACTAGGTCTCTAAGCGATAACGTCGATTAAGACCTGTAAATTTTGTAAGCAGTTGGTTGTTATAAACGCTAGCTTGCTCGTTTTAGTTTTTTATAATCATTCCCACGCCGATGCCCACGTGCACAGCTGGGGGACAATGTCAAACTATGTAATTAAGTCTTTAAATTTAAGTACAATATAGATAAATGGCATTTAAGGAACTCTTTAGTTAAAATAGTATTACTGTTGGATTCTTTAAACTTTAACATTTCTTGTTATATGAATAAAATTTATAAGTTTATCATCTGTAATTGCTAGAAAGCGTGCATTATTTAAGCTGTTCACAGTGAAGAGTTAATGTCTTCTGTGTGTACGAATTTATAACGGCATTAGCGGTGCCCCCCGCGATTTCACCCGCCGAGCCTTTCAATTTGAACGAAATCGCTTCGGAGTAAACAATAATTTTAGTGACATTTCCATTTTCCTTTCCATTTCCATGTAATACCATGATTAGTGTATAATGATTTTACACTACCTACTATCAAATTGAGGCTGTCATCGGTAGTTCTTAAAATAAGCGCGTGCTAACAAATTCGTCAGCTTTATTAGATTAGGGCTCAACTAGTTATTTAAAATGACGTACAGAACGGGGATGTGGTTTTATTTGAATCACTCGGGTATTTACATAAAATAACAGGAAACTAAATTAATGAAAGGTTAATTTTGTATTCCTGCAATTTCTGTTACTATTAGTTAGGATATCTATAATACTAGCCTTTTCATGTGTGTGATTCATCCTATAGATTCAATATAAGATAGAATTTCATACTATAAAATGAACAAAAGACACGAGACTTTGGTAGAGCCCGCAGCAGCAACATCTGGACTGGACGAATGGGCCGGCTCGACCGTTTAAATACCACGACCTCACATGCGTGAAGTAGAAGTATGCTTCTGCGTTTCGTCTGATGAGTGAGGTGCCGGAGGCCCATATTCAGACTTCTTCCCCTTTCCATCTTTTCCTAATAAATAGGAAAAAGAAATAACCTTTTTCCTTCTTATCCCTCTGTCGATGAAAGGTGGGCAACGCATCTGCAACTCATTTGCTTGTTGCAGGTTGCTTATCGGTAGCGGTCATTTAACATAGGGTGAACCGCTTGTTCATTTAACACTTTCGTCCATAAAAATAAACTACGAAGATTTTAAGTTCGTCACATTTTTAGTTAATACGCCAAGTGTGTTAGTGTAAATGAGTATTGATAAACTTAATATGTCTTTGCTTCTGTCCACCCTAAAAGAGTCATACAGTCGTGAAATACTTCTATTTATCGGTCCCTAACATTTACCGTGGTGTGACACATAGCGCTCATTTAGGACAGGAAGTACACTATCAGACGGGAACTCTTGACCTCCTTTATTCATTTAAATTAAAACTTCGGGCCCGATTTCAAAAATGCATACATACATTACTATGCATGTAGACAATGGTTTATGATATGAAATCAAAACTGTTATTTCTCCTTCATCTAGTTACCTTTTTTGGTAAACCTTGCGAGATAGATCAAAATAATGTTCCAGGAAATTGTATATGTTAAAAAGATACAAAAAAGTTCTCAATTTTTATATGTATCGGTTAAGGATAGCCTACTATACCCATTCTAACTTCTAAAAAAATGGTCACCTACAATTCGGTTATTGAAAAGTCATTCATACTTTTACATATCATACGTCTTTTCTTCCACAAACAGGAATCGAATTAAAGACCGATACTGATCTTATCCATTTCAACAAAAGTTCACGCTTTCACTGAATCGCCGACAAATGAGAAAAAAACAACAAAAGATATTCTTTAATTTTCTGCCGCCTTTTAAAAATGGCTTAAAACGCTCCTATACATATTTTCGACCAGTGATATCAATATACATTTAGAAAACAGGTACTTATCAAACAGCCCTGGTATGTTGCAAAAATATAAGCGAATTTATCAACAAATACATATATTATTAATACACACAGGTATATTAATTTCCTAATGAAACACGCAACACAGTTTTATGCTAACATAGTAGACGAAGATAGATTGGCATGTGCCCAAATGTTTTGGTAAACACCCAGCGCTACTTTTAGCACAGACACGTAATAAATCTCGTGCTCTGCACAGATTTAAACCAATGAATCAAAACTTAAAGCAAAAAAATATCCATATTAATGGATAATGCTTTATATTGATTACATTAATTTTAAGCTTCAATCTACACTACAACAGCATTCACTTGTTCAAGAGCAAAATTTGCTACAACTGCTTAGAAAACGATCTCCAGCAAGGGAGACCTAACACAAACTTTTAAACATCATCAAGAGTTTTTATGATAGAAACAAAAGAAAGCATACATACACCTGTTGCATGCGAAAACCAACAAAAAAATCCATAACGTGAGACGACACTTTATAGGGGTTCATTATCGAATTGCATCTTTTGTTATGATGGATAATATAGAAGGGCTTTACGAAAAAAATACCATGCATGTGTTAAATAAAAAAACAAAAACACGAATCTTGTTAATGGACCGTACTAAATTAAATCAAGTGAATACTGAATACTGTCTGTCTTGTTTAATATTTTATGTGTTTATAAACTTAAAAACTAATACAATTGTAGAAAAACTTGTCAATTAAATGATAACTTCTATAGCTTAATATTCAGTCACAAACTACGGAAGTGAAAACTTCAAAATTTTCATCACTAGTCAATGAAACCAATTGTCAAACAAGAAAAGACAATCAGATAAACTTTTTTATAGTAAATGAACATCTTAGATTAATAACAAAAACTATGATGTGAATTGAACTACGAAAACCACTTGTTACATATGCTCACATAATGACTCCAAAGTGACGAAGTCAACATGTGGCATGGTGCATTAATTTTTTTAATAATAGTTACTAACATACTCAAGTCGTAGAAAATTAAGTATAGTAGATGAAGGGTTCAAGAATAATAATTATAGATAAGGCTGGATTCTTGGATTTTCACTTTACATGGCAGTAATAACGCTACATTACTGGACTTACTTAACACGGTTACAGCATTCCGCTAATCTATTTGAAAGTGCCTAGGGCATTGCGACACTATGACAGCAATGGAAATTGCAGTATTATATAATTATCATTATTTGTAGAAAAGTACTAAAATAGCATGGCTATTAAATGGAAATCAAGAACATTATCTAGTGAAGTATATTTATATTATGTAGATATAAAGATAAAGACATATATTTTTAACCGACTTCAAAAAGGAGCCGGTTATCAATTCGATAGGTATTTTTTAAATGATGTACATCGATTGATTATAAATGGTAAATTCTCAAACAGGGCGATATCTTGTGGTACGATTTTAAACTTATATGAAAACATTGAAAGGATTTGCTATTATACCGCTAGATGGCAATTTTCTTAACTAAGTTAACACCAAGTAGATGGCGTTAGTTTTACTTCGGTACTATCTCTTCACTCTAGATGGCGCTTTACTAATTCATGTCAAGAGGGTAATTTTATTCACGCTAATATTTAAATTAAATCCATAACACGAATACTAATAAATAAACTCAAACACTCATTACACATGTTCCTATTTATTCTTAGCCATTTAGTCAATTTTAAAGAAATATCAAGCTATGGCTTATGGAAGATGCAATCAAATAATTCCATAGAAAATTATTGTGTGATTCAAGAAACATTACAAAATTTAGGCAATAGGTATTATTTAATATTTCCTACCTGTCACGATCCCTGCTACGGCTGCGCTTCCTATAGCCAGAGTCCTCGCGCGTACTGTCGTCAATCCTCCTGCGCTTGGGCTCGTAGGTCCTGGAAGGGGACCTGGAGTGCGACGCGTAGTGCTTCCTGCGAGTGCGCGGCATCTGCAAATAGCATGCAACACACACTAAAGTACTTGCTAACGAGACTATGTTATCACTATGTTATGTACCATGGAATATGGTTTAATGCTGTTTAGTGGCAATGCATGTTGTTTGTCAACTATTTTAACTAACAACAACAGTACTTTGTATCCACTCTATGCATTAGTTGTGCATATTATGTTTTATCATGGCCCATGGAAGCCCCAGCTTTTATATGCTACCAAAACCAATGATTATTTATTATTCACATTTGTATGTTATGAAAAATTTATGTAATTAATAAATAGAATACTGGAAGTAGAGAAAGAAGTATTTAGTTAAATTGTCAAAATTGATTTGAATCTAAGTATAGCAAGATAAAGCTACAGTTTTGTACTAAGATTTATTACATATTAATCATATAACCAATCATTTGCCTAAAATTTAAGTTATCTATTTTAAATACTACAACTATTTTATTTAAAGTAATGAAACAATAATAATCAAATGAAACTGTTAAGTTAGGTGATATAAATTTTAGATGTAAACATTTTGTAAATTCATTGTTTCTCTTTTAAGACATTTCATGATAGCTCTCATTGTATAATGGGTTTAGTTTTTCGGTAGGATGGCATGGCTAATTTTAGCATTAATTTGTCAAAATCATGCTACATTGTGTGTGTGTGTGTGTTGTACCACAATTCCTTCCTTCTTAATTTAAGTCATCACATCATTTTTCAGCAGACATTTTAAATCTCAAATTATTTTGAATTTATTTATTTCGTAGGATGTATTTTTAATATTGTTAGTTTGTTTATATTATACAGAGATCTAAGAAAAAAATCTGTATTTGTTACGAATCAACAAGGTGGCTTCTAAAAGTAGTGTGCATTATCAAATCGCTCATTTATTGACAGACTGGACGATGCTACCAACGAGAAGTTAGAGAGAATAGTTCGAAATGTGATGTAAATGTTATGTTGAATGCCTACAGCATGCTGCCTGCTCATCTGAAACGTAGTGCAATGAGGAAACACGGATGTCTTACGACACAGAAAACATACTGGCGGAATTCCATGAACAAGGAAGAAGGCTCTCGTTCTACGGGGATGAAAATTAGAATGGGATTATTATCACAGAAGATGAATGCCGATCAGCTTAAGAAGAACCTGACGAGAAGGGATACACCCGATCAATAATAGTCCTCGCGACATTTGACTATCTCAGCGACGAAATTGTCTTTGATCACACTGATAAATCAAGACATATGTAATGTAAACCCAAGGAGGGTTGGCGTCAGGCAGGCGGCCGGCCGTAAAAATTATAGCCAAAACCTATGTTCGACTACAATCATGCTGTGCCAACCTCACAAGAGTGGGAAAAGGCCAAGGAGATGATGATGACATCATTTTTCAGCTACACATTTCTTTAATTACAGTGGATCGGTTGGTTAAAGTAATGAATAAAAGAGAGTCTATGCAGTACAAATGTGAATGGATGGATGTGTGGAGTAAACTAACAATGTGTAAAATAAAGTATGGAACAAGTATATTAGGCAGAAATTAGCAACAGTGGTAAATAAATTAAGGAGCAAAAAATTATTATAGTATAGCCATGTTTTAAGGGAAGAATGGCATGTGACAAGGAGTCTTAGACATTAATGTGAAGGGATATGTTGGTAGAGGTAAAGATGATGTTTTTCATCAATAGACAGGGAAAAGCAGAAAATTTCAGTGATTTGTAAATTTGTATTACCATAAAAAACACATTTTTGTGTTACTCATTAATGCTAGCCTTACAAGATAGATGAAATAACTAACTATGGTATTGTTAAAAACGTCTTCAAATAAAGTCCCCGATGGCATATATCTATCTATCTTTGGAGTTCTTATCTATCAAGGATATACTTACTATACCCATTTTAACTTCTAAAAAATGGTCATGATCAATGTAGTAGTTTGCAAGCTACTTAGGATACAGTATTAATCCATAACAACTTAAATTTCATAGTTACGCTATGCATTTAATTCACATTATGATAATCCTTTATACCACAGCAAGCTGGGATTTTTGTAAACAAAAGTTTGTATGTTAAAGTTCGTAAATTTCAAATAATTTAGATTTAGTGATTATTGGGAAAATTATAATAATACTTAAATACTATCCACTCAAAACTCTTTATTTACTATAGAAAAAATTACACTTTGCAAAGTCTCAGTGTCGCATAATTTAAATTAAAGTAACATTAGTGTGACTTCTGTTGTTGCAGATTAGATGGCAATTAACTAATATTAATTAGGGTTGCAGGACGTTAATTTTAGCCGGATGCTTGCCGAACTGAACTTCAACCAATCAAATTGGGACAAGTTGAGTTTATGAAATGAAGTTACATCAGGGTACATTATAAACTTAATGTTTTTGATACAAAATTATTTAATGAAATGTTTCTTAAACAAAAATTTATTGGTTCAAGAAATCTGATAAAATTACCTATCCTACATTATTATTATTGTAAATTTTTCTTTATAGAATATTTTTTTTCTATGATGTGCCAAAAATATTATGTTGCATGCCATTGGTTCGCCACCCCTGCTTATAACATTAGTAATCCGTATTACACAATTTCACTTTCCACAAAATTACAATACCGATGGAAGTATAAAAAGTGTGTCGGCAGCCATGTATGATAAATGACATTTGTTTGTTTACAACAATCATATCTTGATATGAAACAAGGTATACACCATATAATTATAATGAATATCTTGGGAGAATGACGAAATAAAAACTAACATGCAATAATAAGAGGGAAGGAAGTTAAGCCAGATGATCATTTGCCACTAACTTTTTTACCTACAATGCCAGTTATTGGTACAAGCAGTCTAGAATTTATATATAGATGTACAATACCTATACAACAATAATATACTGTAATATCCCACTATACAAATAAATAATAGCTTTGAGCTTTATATTTACAGCAAAGCTAATGTGTTTTCATAAATAAAATCAAAGAACAGAGGAGAAAGAAATAAGCAAATGTTAAACTTAAACAATTAAAAAAGGCATTTTGATTTGACAATAAGTAACATCATATTTAATCAATGTTATAATCATGGCATTTCAGGCATCACAGCCATGCTAAATTTCAATATTTTAAGGCAATGAAATTGTATATTAGTTTTGTGAACAATTTGATATTAATCATTCTATTTTATAAAGTACATTTTTTTTTTCAGATGCATAATTTCAGCAAAGTACATATTTCTAAAGTTTAATCAAGAAATATAGTTAGTTTTTTTTAGCAAATAAATTACTTGAAATCTACTTTTAACATATTTAGTTATTAGATATTTAAACCATCAAATTATAAATAATCAGTATC
>JWHW01043104.1:407257-431012 GCA_000931545.1 Papilio glaucus
TGGTTAACTAAATTTAATTTCGTTGAAAATATTCCATTGTACCGTATCACCTCTTTTTATTATTCAGACGTTTAACAATTGTTAAACCATTGTAGGTATCACTTATACAATCAGAATATCATTAGTTCAAGTCTCACGCAGCTGGTAATAATGATTTAATTTTTCGGACTAAACATACAGACAGTACTAAACATACCGAGGCTGAAGCCACTTTGTCTACTACTATTTGATAATTCCTATAGGTAGTAGAGCCCGCAACAACATCTGTTCCACGAATGAGCCGGCTCGACCGACCACGACCTCACAGAAGACAGGTGGAGTAGAAGTATGCTGTTTAGTCTTATTAGTGAGGTCCAGGAGGCCTAATCCTAGTCGAGGAAGTCCATCTTTTTCTGATAAATAAATAATGGGAACGGGAAAGGATTTCACAGGAGAGGGGATGGATAGGAAAAGAAAGTATCCTATTTCTGTGTATCACCTCCTCTATTCATTAAAGGTAGACAAGCATCTGCATATCATTAAATTGTTGCATGGATAGGTTAAGGTGCCCGAGAGAGCAGAGTCACGGTTCGAGCGGTAGATTTTATCGGATTAATGTGGGTAAAATTGTATTTTTAATAAAATTAAAGAATATGATTACTTTTTTAATCTTGTTTAATTAAGAGAGGCAAGGAGCAAAGGGAATGATAATTATTTTCCGTAATGGACTTAACGAGTTGGGGTGAACATAAAAAGTACCAAAACCCTAAATTTTATGGTTTGTACGTTAACACGAATGAAATTACCGCTTCGTGCATCACTACACATCTTTTATGGCCATTTCCTACTGAAGTAATTGAGAAAGAAAAGCTCTCACACCTTCTACTACTGCAAGGATAAACAGAGATAATAATCATTATTACTTTTCTCTTCGAATATTCAAGAAAATTACTTGATCTAAATTGCTATGAACCAGAACAAAGTAGAGCCCTTCAAAGGTCCCCTCTAGGGGGACCCTTGAACATGGTAGTCATATATAAAGAGATAACTCCAGGAAGCCTATTTGCCTGACCCGACAACCCAAAACAGGTTGTCTTGGCGTAGGAGAGTGACTAAACCGGACCCTGGACCGAAAATCCAATAGCGTCTGATGAGTGTGGTGCCGGAGGTCTAATTTCAGTCCTCTTCGCCTTCTCACCCTTTGGTGGACCTCATAAGGATAGGATGGGAATCTGAAGAAGATTGGACGGGGAGAGGGTTAACAGGGAAAAGAAAATATCCTTTTTTATGTCGATACCCTCCTCTGTCCATTAAAGGGAGGCAAGGCATTTGCAACACATTTGCTTGTTGTGGATGTCTATGTGTAGAGCTCACTTGTGATCAGCTGGTTCGTTTGCCACCTTCGATAAAAAAATGGTAAATCCCAATTGTTTCGAGTCATTTCAATACACATATCACAAAGCTACGAATTATTATACAGTTATACTATTCTTTCGTATTGTCCCGTTAAAGGATTTTTTTTAAAAGGAACCATTTGAATGAAATATGGGAAAAATCGGACGAAGAAATCATTGTTGTCATTTTTGGACTATCCAGGGTCCAAAACCTTTTACAGTATGAACTACGACCATACTGTGCCGACCCCACATTAATGGGAAAAGGGCAGGGAGATGATGATCATTCTTGTATATTTTCTATGTATTTAAATTAGCTGTTAATAAATAAACAAAACGATCACAAATAATTTTAACTAGACATAAGTTCACCGCAACCGTACATTACGTCATCAATTATGAAAAGTGAGTGGTTATTCGTAAAGGGACGCCGCCCATCTGCTCAATACAGTTATTACAATTGCAAACAGTTATCTACACATACATTTTTAGTAATGGCTAGTCGCCATGTATACACGAGCATAGCTACGAATGTGAAATTTGAGGATAAATGAATTAATAACTACGTACCGTGAACTAGGTTTGACGTATCATGTCAAACGCAAAAAAAAAAATTTCTCTTATTAGCATCTTTATAATACGCTCTATTAGCTTGGTATGTATGTATGTTTCTTTGTATCGGATTCTTTGAACGTGATTTGAAAACCTTCATAACGTCGGGTTATTTTGAAAATTCTCACATTTATCAAGTACCGATGAAAAGGCAATAATTTATAGTAGTTCGTAGTAATTTGTCCCATTATCCTTATTATCATCATCCGGATTTGCTATACTGTTAGAGAATAACGCCATCTATGCGCAACTCAAAATAACAATAGATACTTCTTACGGTTGACAGATTACATGCATTTTATTTTGACATGTGTCTGTCATGTATTTTAAAATCTATATTCGGTATTTAATAAAAAGTGGTTGAAAATTGACGAACTTAATAGATTAGTAAATACTGCAAAATACGTATTATAAAGTTAAATAAGTGGTGATCGGAAAGAAATACAAGGTATGTTTGCGTTTGAAAAGTGGTGCCATCCGAACATAAAACGACTTATATTATTAAAAACTTTACTGGGCATTATATATAGTACACTTATAAATGTTGTCCATTGTGAACATACGTAATCATAGCCAAATTAACTCAAATTGCGTATACGTGTCGTTTTTCGAAGCTGGTCCAAAATGGAAAAGATTGAAGCGTGCTGAAGGGATAAGCAGGTAAGAATAGCCCAAAAAATGATAGTATTAATTTAGATTCAAATTTTGATTTGGCAAACGGCTTAGCCATAAAAAAGTAATTCCTAAATCACAATCTGTGTTCTTCCGCTGTACACGTCATTTCCGGACACCCTGTACGACTATCATGTTCTAAACAACCTAACCTATAATTTATCATCTATTCTAACTATAACTTAAAACTTAAGCAAAATATTAGTTCACTTTTTTGATTTGACTTCGACAGTCTACGTACTATTTTTTTGCAAATTTGATTCGTTCAGTTCACAATTTGCTACCAGTTTACAATATGCCTAGTCCAATTGTAAACTTACGGAATTCTCAATCGGTCGATGACATACGATCGATGACGTACTACTTCGGATCATTTCCTTTTTGATTAACATTCTAGAATTTTCAGGGACCTTACATGATACTTTTTTTACTTCACTCGTGCCGTATTACAAAATTTCGAATAAGGAATAATTGAAGTAAAGAGGTCTATTGAAGTAAGTCTGCTATCAGAGTTTATTGAATTGAGAAATATGAAAATTTTCCCTGCTGCTAGCATAAACCTAGAAATAAAAAATAAAAATCGAACAGAAGCACCTGTGCAACAAAAGGCGCATACTCATATCGAGTTCCACTTGACCCAACTGATGTATACAGCAATCGGTAGCTTCCGGGCGGAGCTCTTGAATTATTTCACGATAAAAATATCAAAGAATCGGGACTTGGTATATTTGGCGTGTTCCAGTGATGAAATTCATACATATTTTTGTTTGTTTAAAAAAAAGTTAACAATAGTAATCAGCGAACAAACACTCGAATGAGGAATTTAATTCGATATTACATTAATAGGTTGTAATTTTAAAATACATAGGTTTCAGTTAACTTGAAAGTTTTTTTCTCGTTTTACTATGCGTGCACAATAACATGATATGTGACACACCCGGAGGTGTGCGCGTAGCGGGCGCGTCTCGTCTAATCGCGACCTTAGTCTCGTTAGTAAACTAACGAGCAGCGTTTAAAACTTTGTCGTGAACTGTACAAGCAAGATGCTATAATATCGCTGGACTCATATTTCTCAACTATGTACTTTACGACTATTTCTTACATTCGATTATTGTAAAGCATTATAAGTAATTCTATTTTATTGTTTAATAAAGTATCAACACACCTTATTAAGTACGTTCAATTTTTTTTAATACGATTGGTAGTTGAGATTAGCGCGTTCAAACAAACTCTTACGCTTTAATATATTAGCAAGAATACTTGTAGAGCACTGGGACAGTTATAAGTTATCATTGATGAAGTCAAACATAATAGAGAACTTAAACTAAAGTTGGAGATGGTGCAATATCCACAAAGAATGTATTAGTATTTGAGTTTGCTGTCTGAATAAAATAAAATGTAAAGGCTTGCATTATTAAAATTGATAACAATGAGAAAATCGAATTCTCTTGGCTATCTGAGTCACGTATGGTGCATCCGATTCCAACGGAATATTGTAAAGGTGCGGAGTTAGCGGTGGGAGATGCAACCTGCATCACTAAATATGAATCTCATTCGAATTGAATAACCCTTTTCTCACCGATGCAGTTTGCTTGATTTTATAAATTGTCGAATAAAAAGCGAACCATTTTATATAAAACTTTATCATTATATACATGTTTTTGTATCTAGTCACGTTGTGTTTCACTTAATTGTATTGTAAAGTTGGCTCAGACAGCTCAGTGAAGTAGAAACATTTCTGCGTCTCGTCCTATGAATGAGGTGCCGGAGCCCTCGTCCCATTTCCACCCTATACCTACGGATACGATAAGGAAACATCCTTATTTTTTGTTTATCCTTTCTTCTGTTCATTAAAGGCAAGCGTATCTGCAACTTATTAGGTTGTTGCAGATGCCTGTATTAAGTGAACGCTACCCCACTTAATGTGAGATGAACCGCTTGCTCGTTCGCCATGTGTGTGTGTGCGTGTGTGTGTTCGCACGATTTTATAAAAATATATACAGCTTAAAGATATATTAATATTTAATTTATGTAATAAATTATTAAACTATTTATATTTTATATGTTTAGTTAGAAATGAAAATATGCTACAAATTGAGGAAAAATAAATACTAAAATGCGGTGTTGAAATAGGGACATACGATTTTTGACATTTATCATTCCATATACATGATCTCTGCTTACCCATCTGTGTTAATGGGGTGAACGCATATTTTTTTTTTATTTATCATTCCGTCTCTACAATATTTTTGATGTTGTAAGTGTGGTTTTAATTTTTCATGTTATAAATGAAATTTAGAAAAGAGCCTTTTGAATTATAAATGCTTACTCGCTGATACAAAGATGAAAAAAGGAGGAACAAAGTGAAATGTAATAAATGTAAAATATTGAAGAATTTGTTCAGTTAAAGCAAGGCTGTTTCGAGTTCCACTTGACCTGACTATAGAAAACGTCTATCGGAGCTTCCGTGGCGCTCGCTTTTGAATTATAACTCAGTGAAAAGATCAAGGTTTGTACACTTTGTTCGCTGTTTGCTGATTGCTATTTTTACAAGCGTTAATGCTGTTCTTATAAAAGTAGCTTGCAACCTTTAGACCACACCCATGCTGATTGACAAGTGAAGGTACAGAGTTTATTGTAGTCAGATGGTCTAGTAATAGTTTGTTACGGAAATAAAGACTTAGTACTATCTTGTGTATTCATTTTTATTATTTCTATCTATCAATAAAATGCGGTAGCTCGCTTTAATTGTTATAGTGAAGACAACCGCAATTTTCATCTGAAGATACTATACCGGCTCGAATAAACATTGTTTACTCTAAGAAAGAGAAAAGACACGTAAGGACTATGATAAAAATAATCTTAAAAAGATGAATCTTAAAAGATAACATTTCTATCAAATAATATGCTTAGTACATTCCTAATAAAATCTGATAACAAAATAGGTGTAAAGAAAATTGTTTTAATTTTTCATTCTTCTTTATAATTACCTATTTCACGCAAGATATGCGAAGCTTTAAGCCGGACCCTCGGCCGACCTTAAAATATATTTTTATCCATAATGTATTTTGTTCAAAATGACATCAAGGTACGAGTTACAAATTAGATCGTATAAAAGTTGTCTATTCTTCGAACCTCTTATGTTTGCATGTTATCCTTACTTAGTGTAAAGTAACGTTTAAAAAGGAAAATTGTTTATTAGAAAGTTAAATACTAGGCTAGGTTTTTGTTGATTATGTATAATCGAGAGAATGAAGTGTTATATGTCTTGATTTGTAAAGAGGCCATTGGTACCAACAGATGTACAGTATGGACTACGACCGATACTGTGCCGACCTCACATAACGTGGAAGAAAGGCAGGGAAGTAATAATTATATGGTAAAATACAGATAAATTTAAAAAAAAAAGTATTATAAGTTTATTATTACAGATATAGATTGTATGGTTAAAGTTAAAAAAGGGGAGGTTATCAATTGGCTTGTATATAAGACAACGGAGAAATTTATTTTTATACAAAGAAAATCTCACACTAATTGGTGATTGTACTTTTTGTTCACCTTTATAAAAATAACATACATATATACAATACCAAGATATATAACCAAGAGTTATAAAGGTCAGAAACTCACGTGACTAAGAATTAATTGATATTTTCCAGCGTCTAATTATTTATTTAAAACAGATGCCAAAAAACCTTAATGAGTGAAGTGAACCTGAGTCAGTTGAAATTTAATTATTAATTTGCAGTTAATAATTGACTAACTGCCTGTAGGAAAATATCGACCATAACCTTACAAATTAAAATTACTTCAATCCGTAATTGTAACGTTAGGTTGCCATCATTTGGTATCGTTTCAAAATTTACTCAATTATAAAAGAACAAAGAATGCGATTTTATAATGTCATAAATTAGCCTGTACTTTTTCTTTACATATTAAGTAATCAGTACAAGTTTAACAGTGGTAGTGCCCGCAACAATAACATCTGTTGCAAGAATGTGCCGATCGGTGAAATACCACGACCTCACAGAAGACAGGGATGAAGTATATAAGTATTTCTGTGTTTTGTATGATGAGTAAAGTGACGGAGGCCTAATTCTGGTCCTAACCTATTTCCAACACTTTTCTAATAAGAATTCAATCCTCAACCTCATTTCAATCCTCTTCCTTTCCATATTTTGGAAAGGAAGAGAATTGGAATTGAAAGGAAAAAAAAGATTGAATTGAGGAGGGGATGGATAGAGGAAGGAAATATCCTTTTTTCTGTTTACCCCTGCTCCGTCCGTTAAAGGTAGACAACGTATCTGCAACTCCTTAGCTTGTTGCCTGTTGGTAGCGGTAATATTAAGTGAACCATTAGCTCGCTTGGCACCTTCTTCTATTTAAAAAAAAAAACTTATTAAATTTGTATGTACACATTTTCCTCGCTGAAAAAGTAATGTTTTCTGTCTGTAGTGGCCGGCGGGCAGCGCAACGACGAGTTAAATTGTTCTCCGCTCTTGTTTACGGCACATTCATTGCACTCTTTGTTAAGAGAAGACGGATTGCTGTAATCAAAAATCTATTGTTCATAAATCAACAATTGTGTCGCTGTTTTATATTTTCTATTCGGGATTGCGTAAAAAAATCTTGTTTTCATTTTCCAAACCGAAGGGATGGCGTCACAAAATCAATTTCGGTCTTATAGTCCAAAAATTCTAACCCACATAGTTCAAAGCATATTTGGTATTACAAAATAAAAAAATAATTAAAATTAAACATAGCTCAGATAAATATTTTTCCCACTTTATACATTCCATACTTTAGCTTGTAGTTTTATTTCCGTTTTAAAACTCTTTCACTTAAAAAAAAAACATATAAACACAATGAACGGATCAACAAAGCGTTACACTTTTGAACATTAAATCATTCAAACTTGTATTTACAATAAACTATGGTGATGAAATTTTAATGCTACACGTTTTAAATGTTTAAGCGTAAGAATTGAAGCAACAAAAAGGCGACCGCAAAAGCATTTTCATTGGAGCATTGTATTTGCTCTCATTCTATTTCTTGACAATAGACAGCGCAATGTGGCAAAGCATAAAAACGTACCTACAGCGAGATTTGCAGAGCCCTTTTCAAGAAGATTTTATGAATTTCTTTTCGACAAGGATCATTTATCTCTCTTGTCCTATACTGTCAACGAAAGTTTCTTTGATGAATGAATATATGACACATGATATAATGTAGAACACTTATGGATGATATTAATATGTTATTCTATCCATAAAACTTCTGCATTTATATTATCCTACCAACCCGGCCCCGGCATCGCTCAGGGTCATACAAGGGGCATGCCATAAGAAATTAGCTACTCCATGGTCATTTGTTTGATACTGGCAATCTATATATTTGTAAATACTTTATATTGTAAAGTTTGTTTATTTACTTATAAATGTATAAATGGAACACTTAGAATATCTAGTAAAGTAACAAAAAAAAGAATTTGCCGTAACAAAGGAGCTCTCTAGGAGGATACTTTTCCTATTTCAAATTTTGACAGAACCCTCCTAGTTCCCCCCTCCCTTTCTCTTTTTACATTTATGCTATATCCCATATTAGTAGTGGGGTCAGCTTTCCTATCTTTATTCTCCACTTCGCCATGTCCTCAACATCATCATCTGTAACTTAGCAGTCACGGATGTCTTTTTTTACTTTATTTTGGGTCTGCTTCTGGGTTTTTGACCGGGAAGAGAAAACTGCAATAATTTAATTTCCCGACGTAATCTATATAGGACGCTTTGTGCTATTGCGCAAATTGCTATATTGCATAATACCTATTTTAAATAATATACTGCTACCACTTTACTTTGCTATATAATTTGTCGTCATATTAAACGTTGACATTAGGTTAACAAGAATAATATGTCTCAAATTATTAAGAATTGTTTATTTCGTTATTATATATTTAATATTGTTAGTTTTTAAATATTACAAAAATGTACGAAGAAAAGATCTCAATTTGTCACCGGCGATCAGGAGCTACGCTTCTAAAGGCAGTGTGCGTATGTGTATTATAATTTTTTGACAAATACTGGACGATGCTACCAACGAGAAAATAGTTCGAAAGCTGATGTAAATTGAATGTTGAATTGGATGCGGCCTTCTAAAGAGTAAGCACGTGATGTATTACGACACAGAAGGGATACTGTCAATTCCGCCATGAAGACAGAAGAGGGTGTTGGTTCGACAGGATTGGAAATTAGCGCGGGATTATTATCACAAGAGATGAATGCCGATCAGCTAATGACAAACCTGACGAGAAGAGATGCGCCTTACCAATAACAGTCCTCGCGACATTTCACTATCTCGGTAACGGAATTGTCTTTGATGACACTGATTAAACAAGATCAATTATTCCTGAGCGAGTTGGCGTCAGGCAGGCGGCCGGTCGTAAAAACTTTAGCCAAAACCGTAGGACTAATCGTACTGTACTGACCCCATATCAGTGGGAGAAGGGCAAGGAGCTGATGATGATGAGGTTAAGAAGAAGAAGATGAATCCTAACGGATTTCAATACACTGTGGCTAGCTTAATAAACTGTTTATTGCAATTTAAAGGCGTTCCTAATTCCTTCCAATATTTTTAAAGAAAAACCTGAGCAAAATATGTAAGGATTTTTTTTTGTATTCTTCTTGTTCACTTATACTGTTTGTAATGGTTGCAAGGGGTCAGTTACAAGTTAAATTGTTCTTGGCTGTATTATTTACAGCTGCACGCTCTGTTATCGAGTTCGTCGGAACTTTAAATGGAATGGAAACATTGCTGTTATTATTCTGCTACACCAGTTTCTGTTTGCTTATTTATCTTGTTGAAATATCTATACGTATTTTATGTTAATTTATAAATGTAATATTTGAGTTAATGGTCCTATACACATACAATGCGTTAAAATAATAAAAGACGTACAGGTTATTTTCATAGCTTTTACCATGCATTCAGGGGAAGTTCTGTTCTATTTGCGTGTTCGTTAATTTCTTTTGCGATACAAGATCTCTACACATTTCAGCAATAAAGTCGGCACGTACATATTTTAAAATAAAATTTGTGTAAACTTTTTAAAGCTTTACGATCGTTACAACAATTTGCTATCAAGTCACGTTCGCTTTCGAGCGAGAGCTCTAGCGTGCCGCGGAAAAAATAGCAAAGCGGCGACGAGGTACTACTAATCCCCGCCTATCCATTCGCAACCCACATTGAATGCTGAAGTATTTTAGTTCAGTATAATTGAGCTTAGAAAAATGGAACATTATTTTTCTATTTAAGATCAAGTATTTTTATCAATATGTTTCAGTTATAAAATATCTTTTTTAATTTTTTTTGCAACATGTTGGTAAATTGTTAATTTTTATTTTATTCCATTAGGAGTACACAGATAATATTATTATGCCTTTATTGACAATCAATGAACATAATTAGCTATTTAAGGTCTGGTTTTACAACAGTAGCCTAAAACTTACAAATTAAGTATTAGGTAAAGGTCATCAAATGTTTGCTGATTATTGACCGATTTAATTAAGGAATTCTCGAAAAAAGTTGCGTTACATCGACTTAGATACAAATATTATGCCCGTCTATCTCATTTAGCTTATATGGTAGTGATAGGCTGCATTGTTTGTTTCAAATGTATTTTCTAAACACTCTTTTATTCGTTTGACCTGTATCTATCGATGTAACTTGTATCTTTCGGCGTAAATTATGAGTTTTAGATGTGCAATTTGTATTAAAAAAATTGCACACTTCACTTTGCCTTGGCCATGAGAGTCAGGAAAATATATAAAAATCAATTTGAGACTGAATATAACGCCATCTAGTTAAAAATATCTCTATAAAAAAAGTAGCTGTTACATTGATGTTTTTATTTTTAGTTGTTTGGTCCGACGTTACTTGAGGACTGTCTATATAATGCTCTGCATTGTATTATAGTCTGTACATTCACATAGAATGTAATACAATTGTTATAAATAATAAATGTAATAAATACCGGCTTTCTAACTGTGGACATATTTGATTGCTAGCACGTGTGTTCGATCGATTGGATTATTTGTTTAATACTCACTGAACTACCCTTAATGACTCTAATATAAAATTAAATGTACCTCACATTACATGTGAGATGTACATTAACGTGTCTTTTCCTTATTTTGCCTATGTTGATATCACAATGACACAACAATCATAAATAAATGACACTAGAGATTAATAAAATGTCAAATCAGTAATTGTGAAACCATTGAGACGCCATTGTGGCACGATTGTGTAAGGAGAATTTGGAACGCAAATTGTTAAAACAAATGTCTAACGCGCAAGGTGCTTTCTTTTCTTTTTTTTTGTACTAACACAAAAGACTTTAAATGTTAAAAATTCTTTTACTAACGGAAGTCGTATATCATAACGCCAGGCTAAAACTGGCCGATAGCAGGTTTCTAAGGAAGGGTCCCTACCCTGCAGACTTTTATTAATGATCAGGGAAACCCTAAAAATGGGGTTCGTTGTATCAATTAAATTATTCGATACCGGCTGTTTGTGCCTGGCGTTATTCAATTAAAAAAAAACCTTAGAGGCTTACTAAAAATGTAGTTTATATAAATCACTTCATTAGAAATATGTACGGTTTGGACCTTTTTGTTGTTGTTTTATCTTAAGAATTTAATACGAACAATTATTATAAATAATAATAAGTTATAATATAGTAAGTTATAATAATATAATACAACTAGGTACAGACCTGTACAGAGAAAGTAAATCTAGAATATAAAGTTTCTGCTGCTTGTTCTGTTAAATGTGTCACAATATCTCGCCAATGTTACCCTCGAGACAGCTATTCTATGTTGCGAAGTTAAATTAAGGCGCTATGTCGGCTTTCTAAGACGGCGGGCCGTGCAAATTACCTCTGCCCTTGTTACATTCAAAGGAACGAAAACGAGGCAGCATATTGTATTTAATAATAACTTCTGTATGTAATACAAAACATTAAAATTGATATTAAATGTGGCGCCTACTTTCTTTATCAAATAAATAAATATGCGCTAACGCCCGTAACCCAGAGGGGTAGGCAGAGATCACGGTTTTCCACTTGGCGCAATCACACACTACACTACTTTCTAGCACACCTCTTTCGCTCTTAATACATGCTAGTCGGTTACGAGTACACCTTATATTGCCCTTCTTTAGTATGTCGCTAATCTCATCGATAAAAGTTCTCCTAGGATGTTCCCTTGTCAACACTGGCCCTCAATTTGCAACATAAATATGTCTTGTTACTCTCTCATCATTCATCCTTTCAACATGCCCGAACCATTTCTTTACTATTAAAATTACCATATACATATATATTGACCGCAGTTTAAGAACGTACCAGGATTACAACAATGTAATGTACGTTTTGTGATCAGGTGTATCGCTGGTGTACATGATGCTGGTGCTGCCAGGCCTGCTGCCATGGAGCGGGGGCGGCGGGGCGGCGTGGTTCCTCTCGCTGTGTCATCTCCTCGGCGCTCTGGCGCCCTGGTGCGGTTCGTTCCTCTACCACCTGTTCATGAACCACACGAGCGGCGCTGGCCTTTACCACCGCCTGCTGCAGCTCGACATGCTGGGGATATGGGTCAGCCAAAGTATTGGTAAGTAAACGAGATATGTTTATATTATTCGACTACAGATATGTATTGTGAATCACAGCAGTGCCTGTTGTAGTAACTTCGTCAATTCCGTATATTTACAATTCCTACGTCGCAGGCGTTATCTGCAAATAGCGTCAAAAGTTTGCCGTAGAACAAGGTGACATAAAAATTGCATGTCTGTGCATATCGTGACACTTGACCTCTCACTTTTACTCTTTTCCGCCCGCTGGTTGTAAGCTCAGCTTACTTTTATTGAAGCGCCGCTATTAAAAAGTAAAAATCTCTTTGAAAAATTTGTCTACTGGTTTTTCTTTAACATGCAACTAAAAACTTGACACATTTCCGAAGGGTTTTCTATGAAAAATTGCATGAGCAATTTTTTGTAATTGATTTTTTTTTTCCCAGTTTACATATCGGTAGAACAATTTATTTTAAGGAGTTAGTTTTGACTCGGTAATAACTAAGTTTTATTTGTTCTCAGCGAGACAATCAGTAGGAAATACTACAATTTATTTTTATATTTCAACTAACCTATATAATTTTTATCTTTTGTTTCTGTATGTCTACCTAAAAAAAATAGCATCTATATGAATAACAATTGTAAGTATAAGTAACTGTAGACACTTTTGACTGTTTGGCTTAAAGAAGGAAGATATACAACAAACATTGTTAGAGGTGGTTCGGGCATGTTGAAAAGATAAATGAACAGAGGGTAACGAAACAAATTTACGTTGCAAAAGTGAGTGGCAGCTTTGGCAGGGGACGTCCAAGGAGAACTTATTTGATTAGATTAGCGACAGAGTAAAGAAGGGTGATATAAGGAGTACCCGGACCGACGAGTATGCGTAGATGTAGGAAAGAAGCGAGAGGTGTGCCAGGATCGTGCCAAATGGAAATCCATAATCTCTGCCTACTCCTGGGTTACGGGCGTGAAAGCATATTTATTTATTGTTAGATGTTTATTCTTCCATGAGTTGAATGGCATTTCTTTTCATAAACTGTGTTTTTATGAATACCAAGGTTTGTCAGTTTTAATACATAGATACGAGAAACCTTGTTCTTATTTTGCCTTTTTCAGTAATTTAATATACGTAGCTATAATGAATCTCGATGTTTTCTACTCATATGTATTAAAATCGTTTTATGAGACCGGTATTTACCCAGTAAAAGCTGTACGTTTTATTTCTCTACGAACTAAAAAGTCTTACTGCATTACTTAACAGAGCCAGGGCAAAAGGCGGCGACCGGCGACGTACAATAACATTAACCCAGTCGCATTAAACTAAAAGTCACAGCAACATCAGCGACGACTTTTAGGTTAGGTCGCACCATGAATAATGCAATAACTGTAATGTTGTCACTGACAACAGCGCGGTAAGTTTTAATTAGTACTTAAATTAGTACTTAAACTTAGTACACGGGTGTCAACTATTATATACACGTTATGTCCGAACATCGGTAGGAAAATCTTGTATCACAGCACACTCAGTATCTCCCAATACAGGATATAAATATGATAAAATTATTTTTAGTTTTATTCCAAGCGAAGCGATCTCATCTCATAAATTTGAAATGAGGAGCAGATGTCGGACGTTTCTGTAATCCGATGCGGCTCCACTTTGTAAACACTTTCTATTTTATAGCATTTGGTTATACTTCATTTGCATCTGGTTACTTGAATAAAATCTCCATGTCTATTCATTTTTATATATATACATTGCATACATAACTTACGTGAAGAAAAAATATAAAAAAAATAATGGGGAATAATAACAAAATAATTTAGAGGACATTTAAAATAAAACTAAAATTGATTAATTTGTAGGTTAGGTTTAGACATTTACTTAGCGGTAACATAATATGTTGTGAGCTGCACGTTCTCTCAATGATATATGTTAACGTAACTCGTGCTTTTATAATTGAAAATCAAGTTTTTATACAAAGGAACGGATGAAAAGAGAGTGCATGCGGCAGAAATGCGAATGTTAAGATGGATGTATGGCGTAATACGAATGAATAAGGTACGAAACGAGTATATTAGAGGAAGCCGTAGCACCGATAGTGGAAAAATTAAAGAGCAAAAGCTTTGTATGGTATGGGCATGTTATGAGGAGTAGGCCTAAGAAAAGATGGATGGATTGCGTGACATGAAGGGAGTGACGACCGAAATGATCGATGTGGAGGTCAAATGCCGACACCACATAAAGCGGGAAGAGGGCGTGGCCATTGGGTAAACCCAATTTAAAATTAAATTATATAATAAAATAAAATATTTTAAGAGATTAGGTAGACAACATCAAAAAGGCTGAATAAACCTTTTACATATTATAGGACGCTGCATGTAGGCGTGGATCTCAGAATCTCTCCATGCCTAAAATAACATTTTCCCGTATGAAATTATTACTCCACATATTCGGGGAAGGGTCGGCGTGATCCCATTTTGTCAGTCAAGGCTTAAAGTGAGGCGCTAGAATGTTTGCCAAGCGGTTGCGATAACTTAAATTTAATATTTTGTGTGCGAATGGCGGGAAATTGAATGTTGTTATTTTAAATTAGATGTTTAACAGTAGGTTAGCGTTAAAACTACGAACTCATATGAAAAGGCAATAAAACATATAATAATAATACATTATTACAAAATAATAATACATTATTATGTTTAATTATACGCATTATTTTTCACTATATATGATTACTATTTATTGATAAAAAACACCCATGCTTTGGTCAACATTTCATTTTTCTAAAACTTTGGTTTTTGGAAAAGATATCTAGTATTCGCATAATGCTATCTAATACATATTGGAGTATCAGTAGGTTATCATTTATTGGCAAAAAAGGACCAAAACAAATGACGCTATGTGATATAATAAGCGTCTTTATTGACTTATTAAAATATTTTTTGTGAAGTTTTGCGATATAAAAAAGCGATGTTTTATTTAAATATAAAGTTTAATCCAAATCCTTATCTTCTTTTTTAACTATACTCAGCTTGGGTTCAGAGAAAACTTCTTTTTTTTTATTATAATTCGTTTACAATTCAGACAAAGTTTTTTCTCTGTACTGCAAAAGTAAGACTGTCGAGTGCATCAGATAATTTTCGCTTTGAAATTCCAAACGTAATTTGTTTGAGTGAATTCAGGCTGTATTTAACAGAGCCGTATTCCGGAAATAGAGCCGCTCGACCGGTCTGAGATTAATTTCACGGCTGAAGGGTTATGTAAGACCCGGAAGTTCAATAAGCTGCTTCCTTTCATTGTAATTTTGCATTTTGCAAATCAAATCGAATTTTCCACGTCAAATACAGATTTTTAAAAATAACGGACGTTTCCATGTCAATTTGATAGACCGAATTTTATTTACACAATGCTGAAAAAGATTTTTAAAGGCCTGAATATGGCCTATTAGGATATAACATCAACTGAGCCACTTGTTAGTTTTCATCCTTCTAACACAAAAATAACTTAATAAACTCTTTGTAATTATGACTTTTATGTTAACATTTTTGACAACCAATGAAAATTTTATAGTTTTATTTAGTTTCGAGCTTATTTACGGACTCTAAACGAGGTCAATCTATCGAAGTGGTCATTAAATTGTAGCCAAAGAGCGTGCGAGTGCACTTCGAGGTAGTTTCGTTACGTGTACTCTCGTGATATTGAGGGCTCTTCAGATATTTGCTTTTGATGAAGGCTCTCACACATGGAGCACGAAAAAACAAATTGGTAGGTAAATTTGGCAACGAGCCCACTCCAAACATATTTGAGAACTGTAAAATGCCTAAACATAAGAGATTGCTGTTGCCGACTACCTCAATGACATTATCATTATCTTCATTAAATTTGTCCTTTGTAGGAAAACTACCGAATATCCCAAATGGTACTGCTACCTGATATTAATTCCACATTGTTATTTGACAGTTCAATTCGGCTAATGTTGGTCAATATTTCGATCGGTAAGAGGTAAACTTTTTGGTTAAATCTCAAGGGGAAGTGTGAAGCATGACAACGATATCTATTAAACATTTCACTCGCAATGTGGTCATTAGAAACTCGTATTTTTATATCATACAGCTCCGCTCCGAAGTTTTCCGCTTTTTAAATTCTTTTTTTTATTAAATTCTTATTTTGCAACGGTAACATTTTCCTACGAAGCGGAGATTTGTTTATTCTTGATGCGATTTATTCTCGATCGTCTTGTATTCTATATTATCTCCGCCTCACTGAAAACCAACCCAAACCTATCAAAGTTATACTGATAGCATAGCGGAGTTAGTTATACTGTTTTTTATAAATCGGCTCTAAATAAAGTTTTGTCATGATATTGATCTATCTAAAACTGGGTCATCGCACGTATAGAATCACGCAAAAAGTTTCAGACAAAAGGCTTTTACGTACCAGTCTGATCGCAAAATCTATTTCTGAAATAGGTCCGAGTCCTGACGTCATCTGTCTATTCTTGTATCACATTTTAACACGTGGAATTTAGGTTGAGTTTTGGATGTAGAAGAAGCGAGCGAGGTGTGCCAGGATCGAGATGGAAATCTATGATCTCTTCCTACCTCTCTAGGTTATGGGCGTGAGCATATAATTTAATTAAGCTGAAAGTAAATTTAATAAAGCTTTTAACTGCAACATTTATTATTTTATAGTCTTAGCTTAAACTAAATTAAGTTTGTAATAAGATAATAAAAAAATATCATGCATAAATAATGTTTTAAGTTTATTTTTACGTTATATAAGTTTTTAATTTGGTCGTATACTATGCCGTACAATTATAACTTAATATTTTTCCTTATATATAATGTATGAAAATATAAAGTATATTTTTTTATTATTAATATACATTTACTATTATCCAAGAGTAAATTTTTTATTTACTAATAGGAAAATAGTAAATATAATACAAAGAGTAAATTACAATTCGTTCATTAGTTCGTTCGTGTCAGCCAATATTCGTCCAATGCTGGACGTAGGTCCCTCATTGGTCACCACAAAGATTGTTCCCCTGCCGCCCTCATCCAGAGGACTCCCGCAACTTTGACCAGATCATCGGTCCTTCGTGTGGGATGGGAAGCCTACCTACGCAACGCCGACCTGTACGTGACCGCAACTCTAGGACCTTTCGGCCCTTTCGGCCATCTGTTCTGCGCGCAATATGTCATGCCCATTGCCACTTAAGGATTGCAAATTGTAATAAGGGTAACAGTAAATAAAGGTATAGTTGTTAACATGCAACTTATGTAAATTCATTAAGGCGAAGTCGTGCAGTAAAAGTAATAAAATAAAAAAAAAACAAATTCTAGTATCCATATTCAATAGATTGTATACGTTAAATAAACTCACGAGTTTTCTCGATAAAAATTTACTCATACGGGGAATAATGAAAACCTTTGATTTGTCGTACAGTTGTTGATTCTCAATAATTTATTAAAGAAATCAGTGGAGCAGTAAGCTTTGCTCTTGTGTAACGTCAAAGTGTACAGCTAGAGGTCGCTAATAGCTCGCATTCTTTTGATCTCTCGACTACCAAGCTCTCTATTTGTTTGACAATTAGGCGAAAACAGTTTTCCTTTTAAAGAAGTCCTGAATGTTTTTTTTTATTCCTTTTAGGGTAAATATAACTGCTGATCTGGTATTTTATTTTTAACCGACTTCAAAAAGAAGGAGGTTATCAATTCGATAGGTTATTTTTTAATGTATGTACATCGATTACTCCGTAATTTATTAACCGATTTCGATGATTCTTTTTTTTTTTGTTTGACAGCTAGTACTCGCCATTTGGTCTCATTTTTTTTACTTAAGATTCGACCTGTAGTTTTTGAGTTATTCTTAATAATGCATAATATGACATCGCTGAGTTTTACTTTCTTGGCTTACGTAGGCAAAACTAGAACTTACATTAAAATGATGTATGAAATAATTGTAGCTCTTTACATAAGCTAAATAAATGACATATATCTATCTGTCGGAGGGAACGTGGGAGACGAGAATGTGAACGTTCTTCGTCTCTCAGCTCCTCATCCATCGTATATTTTTTGGAACGCGGCGAAGTCGGACGTAGCTTGGCTACACGTGTTTCCTCCGCCGTGTCTGTCACAAAAAATCTGTTGACAGCTCCTCGATCGCTTATAACATCAAATGACATTGACAACTGTCAGCTGTGTCTGTCAACCTCAGTGTTGCCCACCATCGTATCCGAATACGCCCAAATCTATTAAGATTTGACGTTCCGTTTTCCAATCTCCGACATATCTATCTTGTATGGTTGTCTCACAATAACCATATTTTTCTTAGGAAACATTCATTAAAACGCATACGCCACTTACTACGCTATTATTCGTGTTTGGTATGAATCCTTATCCATTTAAATGTGTTAATTATGAAGATAATTTAATGTAGGTTATAATTTCCCTTTGAACTATATCATTCTGCCCAATAGTTTAGAAGATATCAAGAGATTAAACCACAACCAAAAACTACGCGCAAGTGATTTCAAAAGCCGCGCAGTATATAGGTAGCACATACAAATAATAGTATTTTATGAATATTGAAGGTATTAGGTTTGAATAAGAGGTGTATTCAATTAAATCTTTATTAAGTTATTTTGTACTTCTTAGTTTTTGCAGTCGGTTTTTTAAACGTAGTTTTTTTTACTAATTCAATTGTAAACGTCATAAAGTATTCGTAAATCATAGTAAATTACCAGTTGAGACAATTGTATCCCATACCATACCAACGGGTTTTATAATATAATCGTATAAAAGTCGTATCTGAGCTCCGCAGTTTCGTCCGACGCGCCCTTTAATTTATTTTTAAAATATGTTTCCTTTGAGTTAATTTTGCATCTTTAGTATTTAGAGTGCTTTTCTTCCAAGTAAGGTCAAAAAATTCCAGCCTCTATGAAGTGAATACACAATGAAAGAAAAAAGAATTTCTTAGATATTTTTTTAGATAATTCTCCAAGCACAAGGATTTAAAAAATACCAGATGTTTTAAAGAATGCTGTCACAAATTTAAATGGCTTATATTTGTATCGTAGGATAAAATTAACCGTAAGTCCGAAAGGAAAACGAAACACAGTTAACTTTAGTAAGAGCATTGTTTATTTTAACGTAGCGCCATTACGAGCAAGGGAACAAGTTTATTAGATCAATAAGTTTGTGTTAGAAGCCGCCGCGCTCGGGAATGTTGTGTAATGCAATGAATTGCGCTCACGGTAACGTTGACATCGACTTGCACGATGACTAACTACTCATTATAATTACGTATATTTAATTTCTTATATGTGAAATAAAAGAATCGAGTGTAAGTTCACGCGGTAGAAGTGAAATTTTGTATTCTGGTTAAATTGTAAAAGAATGAGAATGAAGAGAGAGAGAAAAAGAAAGAGAGGGGGATAAATTGAAGCACTTAAAGTAAAATACAAATTGTTCGATTCAAAATAAAAACAAAAGTTAAACTTTTTCGTTTCAATAAATCCACCACCACTAATTTCAAATCAATAGAAAAGAAGTTTCACTTCAAAATATAGAAAAGGAATTATCTCACTCTAGTGTCTTAAAATATCGCCTACTTCGTTTCGTAACTACTTTGTATATGTTATTATTATGTATAGACTATTTTTATGTATATATTATGCATAAAAATTAAAGGTAAATTTAGAACATTTGTGGCGCTTCGTGCAACATTAAATTCGATGGAACCCTTATCGTATGGAGACTTCAAAGAAAATGAGTGTCGTTCGTGGCACGGTAACAATGTGACCTGGATGTAAGAAACACGTAAATATTTACTAACTCATTTTTACATTGTCCTCATAGTTTCGAACGCAGTTGAAATATTTAGAGTTTTAGGTCACAATCCATAATACTATATAACTCGTTGTAATTCACAACATTCTTATATAAAAGATAAACTACTGCTTGACAACCTCGCTTCATGTTAAGTAGCAATGTGATGGAAAGGTTTCAACCTAGTTTAGCATTAGATATTCATTCAGCTCGTGGCACCCACGACATAATACGACGGAGAAACGCTTGCAAGTTCCGATCCTTTGTTGTTTTCACAGAAATTGAAAAATAAAATCGCTTTGATCGAACGTGATACATACAAAAAAAGATGGCGTCTAGCCGCAGATTTAAACGTCCGATGGTGGAATGGATGGGGCGATTAAATTATATAAGTCCTGCGAAAATCAGCAACAATAATAAAAATATATTGTAATCTTGAAATATATATATATATTTACGACGCAAGTCTAAAAACTCTTTCAAGAGAATGAGTATTAGGCAAGCAGAAGTATTCTCTCTCTCTGATCAAAAGAGAACAAGCCTACTTAAATGAGTATCGGTAGACGCAACACCCAAGCTAACAGGGTGACCCAGTTATGAAACAGGGCTGCATCCGTAGGGATTCCTATGTTTCTATTCAACTTCCAATGACTCGTGGTCCGGTATTTTCCACCGAGTTTTTCTTTGTTAAACTTTTTGTGGATTGTTATTTCATGTATTTAAAGATATAATAAAATGAACCTTAAATTACATACATAGTGAAAACCATTTTATTTTTATATATATTATAAGTCTGAGGCGCAGAAGAAATGGTCTTACTGATAGAAGGGAACAGCAACGCCTTTATTGCTACCCTGGACCAGAATCAAATAGTCGGGCCGGTTGGCGTGGTTAGTAAGATTTTGCTTTTTGAACGCCGCAGGTCGTGGGTACGATTCCCACCCAGGACAGACATTGGTGTGCATGAACAGCCCCGAGTCTGGGTGTAATTATCTATTTAAGTATGTATTTACGAAAGAAAAGTAATATGTTATATAGTTTATCAGTTATCTGGTTTCCATAGCACATGCTCTGTTTAGTTTGGGATCAGATGGCACTGTGTGAATAATGTCCCAGGATATTATAATTATTATTACAGAAATAGAGATTTATTGGTAATTAAATAATTACAAGTTATGGGTATACAGACATTCTAAATTTAAAAATTTATCACAATCTACTTCTAGCTACAAGCAATAAATAACATAAATAAAAAAGACCTTTAAATATCTAACAAGTTAAATCATCATTATTTTTATTTATTAAATTCAGTATTTTGCAAATCGATTTCCGAATTTGAGTTGACGTCCTTGAATTGAATGATTGCACATCAAATTCAGGTTTTTAAAAATAAAATTCGACCTGTTACCCCTTCAATTTAATATGTTAATGTCCTAATTAAATTTTTAATAGGCTAAATATGACAAGTAAATGCGATGAATAAATTACTCGCAAGTGAGTAATGAAAATCACCGAAAGTTACTTCAAGTGAAACGCTGAATCACTGGCAAATTAGATCGCCCCTGCGACGGTGATTGATTAGCTTGCTCCTGTATACTACAGAAAGGTTATGGCACGAACGACCTTGAGCTTTTTATGGTCTACTTCGCAGAGATTGTGCGAAAAACGAACATTGGTTGTGATTTATTTCGCATCGTATCCATGTCACGATCAGCGATTGGCTGAATTGATCGGTAAACTTTGCTGATAAAATACTGGTTTATAATGGATTTAGATTTTTTTAAATTTCTAAATAGCTCAGCGGGGACAGCGATCCGTTAGACGATGCACACAGCACTAAATCCTATGATCGTAATTCGCGTCGTCGTCTTAACTAAGTATAAAGATTCTTGTTACATGTAATATCACTTCCTCGGAACTTTGTCGTGAGCTGCTTACAAGCAGTGTAAAAGAAAAAGCTTAATTTGTTCTACATTGAAGTAATTGCTTCGTTCGGAAAATAAATTAACATCAGGTGGGATTGTGGTCAAGCGCTAGTTTATTCTTTATAAAAAAAAATCGTAGGATTTTCACACTGCTTTTCTGTCTATACAATAAACCATTATTATTTATTTTATAATACCATCCAAATCCTTCCAAGACCGTCGATGCGTTGTGACCTTGTATGACAAACGCGCAGATAACGTGCAGAGGACGCGCTGATCGAAAACTCGCGTCGTCCGCGCGCACGAAATATATCGTGTGGAAAAGTCCTTACGCGGGTAAACTTCATCATTGCATTAATTACCCTTTTTTTTGTATTTATGGTTGCTGCAGGGTTTCCCGGTCGTGACACGTGGCGTGTTACGTGACAGAGCGCCCGCAACGTTTAGAGTAACTTTAAGGAAAAATATCGTGATAAAGCCTCAAATAAAAAAGTCATACCCGTAGGGTAAAACCTGTACTAATTTTAATGTGGTAAAGTAAAGTTAACGTGAAGTATTTCTTTTTTTTTTTCAAGAACAACAAAATCCGCTTTAAAACACTTACTTCGCTAAAAAACCCTAGTCGTCGCGTCCCGTGTGTCCTGTGTGAGTGTCATCACTAGAATTAACATTTTAATGTCATGTTCTTTCATCAATGTTCTTTCATTTTACTGGCAATTTTATTTATTGTATTTAATAAACCTGTTGTAAATAGCCTCTATTATGATGCTTCGAATTTCTCTAGACTGTCCTATTGCGACCGCTTTCCTAATGTATATTAAGAAGAATCCAATAGTAAACTTAATCAGATAAATAGTTTTGTACACTCGTTGAAACTTTGGTTATTTAATTTAAATAAGTAATAGTGTTTGTGTACATGTCTCCAACAAGCGGCGGTCCGTGGGGAACTGGCCTATGTCTCCGACAATGAATATCAAATCTGCGGCCGCAATATACCTTCGCTCTGTGATTGTCATCATGTATATTAAAACGACAGAACCACATGGGATTTACTCGCTATAATCGGAAAAACGATTTTCTATATTTCTACTACATAATTGCCAATGTTTGACAATTCCGGTATTGTAATTGATTGTGTAGATATTATGGTGAGGTAGTAGGCCCTTCATGGAATGTCATCTTATCTGGCTGATATCTTATAGAATCGAATGACTTCCGATCGTCTTACCGGAAAGAAAATAATCAAGCATTCGGTGATGATATGTGAAATATTCGCACGTGTCAATACGTATTCTCTATCAACTTCCAATCTCTTTTTTCTCCCCTTTTCCTTATCCACTCCTTCCATACGGATAAGCTGACAATACATCCGTAACTTCCAATAACTATACTTTAGCTCGAAACTAAAAATATATTGTGTACGTTGACAGTTTTGTCACTTATTATTTACTCTAGTTGACCAACGTTGCATGAAATTGCTGTACGTGAAGTAATGGCGGCTGCGAAAGACTTATTCAGTTGGATCGTAGTCGATAGCACTTCGGCCGGCCCGGCTTAATTACCGCCGCCCGATGCTCCGTCGGATTTTAACGATCAATGGACTGCAACCGGGCTGAAGATTACGAGTCTGGATTAAAAGACGTCTGGTTATTTTGTAAGCTGATTAATGTTCGGTATCATTTGTTATTGCAGTACTTTAATTTCTTATATTTTTTTTTC
>JWHW01043104.1:432105-442655 GCA_000931545.1 Papilio glaucus
CGGATCGCGAGCCCTGTATTCGATGAAGCTGTAAGAACCGTCAATAAGGTTACCAGCAACTACTTCTCCGAAAATACATAGATAGACTACTAATCACGTTCGGAATAAATTCTCTAGCAAGCCTATTCAATTTACTTTTTACGTAAAACATGTAATGTAAATGTTATTTTATGAGAAAATTTATACATAATTTTAAATAATTATTTTCATGAAGTAAGTAATACACTCAACGTTAATACACATTCGAAGTGAACAATTTTTGATAGGCTCATTGGCGATTTTTGTACGGGTAAATCTGATAATTAGTTTCTGATAATTAGCTAGTAGTTTTAAAAACCTACATGGAGCGTTCGTCTAGGTCGCTTAAGCTTGACGACTTTCCAATCCAAAAATAAAATAAAGTTAATAAAAGGCTCACAAAAGACCCCTTAAGCTTAGTTACTGCTAAGAGATTTAAGCTAGGCGCCTTCTGCGCTCTGCCACCTTGAGCCCGGTGAATCTGTATATGCCTGTAGGCAAACAGTGACAAGTTATTCACAAAAGCATATAAAAACCCCTGGTGGAGTTAAGGCTACTGCAATAAAATCATTATTAAACGGAACCATATTAATGTTTGAATCTAGTTCAGGTTAATGAGCGAAACATTTCTTTACACCGGTGTCGAGTATGCGGCAGTATTTGGCGCAAAGCTTAAACAGCGCTTACAAGTTGAACCTACCTACACTCTTGACATTTTCCTTGTGCCAATTATTCTGCTTTTACTTTTTACGTCAATTTATTTTCATTTACTTGAGAGTCATTGACTTTAAAATCTATTTAGATTCAGTTTCTTACTTTGTTTATCATTCTATTTCATCTAAGAGGTTTTTCAACAATCAAATGAGTTGCACATACATTATCAGCCTTTATGTGGGGTAGAGAGGTGTTTAAGAAAAAAGAAGATTGGTAATATTAAAGGATTAGTAGGTAATATACTCGGTAACGATTTTAACACGTATTTGTTGATGGAGTATGACAGAGGAGGGGGGCGAGTGACTCACTCGAATGAATGTCAAACCTGACTGAAATGCCTGACAAACGGTAACCGAACAAATTAACTGTTTTATTTTAATTAAAATATTCAACCTCTAAACACAGTTTTTATATATCAAGTCATTTCTTTAAAATGATTTCTCTAGCCCTAGAGTACTAACATCTTTTATATTAATTAAAAAGAATTTCATACTTTGAAAATATTGTTTTGTTATTTTTATTAGGCGTTAAATTCTAAGGTTAAATATGATGATGACGATGGAATACACATGCTAAAATAGCTCAAGATGCCAAAAATAAATTGCAAATTTAAGTTCCCGTCCATTGTATTCAAGAGAGACGCCGGAAAAAAGGAAATAACAATTCAGCAGGCTTATTGAATCCCAAACGTGACTGAGAATAAACGAATTGCCATATACAAGGAATTTGGGGAAGTAATTGTTCGTAAAACTCATAAACGTATTTCCATTTGTTCCTACCGTATGTAATAATTAATATCTTTATAAAAAATGATACTTGAATAGCATTAAGAACACGCCTCAGGTGAGTTTGTGGCCAAGTACTAAGTTAACTAAAAAATTGCACATAACTTGACCTAATCGATTTAAATATATAAAAAATATTGAGACCCGCCCCGGCTTCTAACGGGTAGTTTCTTCATACAAAGTTTCATCCCCTACTTCAGACCTTTAGGGGATGACAGAAATCTCTGGACAAAATTTCACATCCCTAGTCCAAACTGCCATAATTTTTTATGACTCCGTATCTCGGCAAGTAATTGGCATACAGACATCATGCGGCAAACATTACTATCGATACTGAGGTCAACGTGGCGATTATAAAATTATTTTTATCCTGTACTCGTCTTTATCTTAAGTTTTAAAACATGCGCAGCGAAATAGAAAAATACATTTATTTCGTGTATATAGAAAACGGGTCTAACGATTTTGATCTAAAATTTGTATTTAGGTAATGTTTTGTATTTTAACTACTACATTACCTGACAAACCGTTTTTTGTACAAAAAATAGATAGAGCCTTAAGGCTAATATTTCTCAACTCTTTTTGCATTTCTGTCTAAAAAACATTCCGGAATTTTGCGTTGTTAAAGCAATACAATGCATGTGCCAAAAAGATAAAATTTCATTTAATTTGAATTAAAAGATCTAATATTTACCCATATTGTAGTGTAGTGTATTGTCTGTGTTAACATAGCACTGTTTATTACCAATGCTATGTGAATAAAAACCGTGAAATGTTCGCTCTGTGATTGCGAGCTTGAATATTAAAGCAATCCACTCGGGGCCGATATTACCGTGTCGCGCGTCACCCAATCGTCGGAATATATGCTTACATTTTTTTCAGCAACTATATATTAAATATTTACACTATCATTATATAGATATAGTTATGTTACAACTTTGTTAATATTAATCAATATATCATGGAAATGCGATACATTATAAACTTTTATTTAAAGTAAACATAGTATGTTTTCGTGCATTGTCTTGCAAATAATAAACGTATCAATTCATTTAGACAGCATAAAAAATTATATCTTGTCATCATCATCTTCCTGCCATTTTCCCACGTATGGATCGGACCTCCTTCGTTACATGTCATCCCTTCGCATAACTTGTCCATACCACGGTAACTTCTTGCTCATCAATTTCTCTGTCACTGTTAAAAAAAGCGTGTCCATTTTAAAAGAGGGAAAGTAATGCTGGAAATAGCGCCGCTTTATATGTGACGATAGTTTCGAGTTGATTGGCTTTCGCGGCCGCCGGCTCAGCTTAATTACTGGTCCGGTTGTTTCATTGCGAATTATGTTAGTCAGTCAACTCCTCTTTTGCATATATTGATGAAAGCAAGTGACAAATAGGGTGTAATATACTATTACATTCACACCCGTACATTTTCCGTTACGTTTCCATTTCCGTCTGAGCAATACACAGAATGCCTTCTGCATAATATGTTCAATACATACACTTGAATAATAATAATTATAAGGATTCGAATAATATATATATGTTCGCTATATAAATAAGAATAAAATGATTGTCGTTGATAAGCATATGCCGTAAAGACGCTTGAACTGATAATATTTTATTAAAAAAAATATATCCGTAATATTGAGAATTTGGTGAAAAACTGAGTGTTTTTTTTTTTAATTTATGTATGTTCCTAGTTTTAGTTATTACCTGATTGTCTATATAAATAACGTTTGTTCTCATGGTCGAATAAGAAAAATAATAAATAAAACACAGAAAAAATAAACAGTCATAAGTATAATTCTAATAGTTGTCGAGTTTAGCATGACCTAGATTTTAAATAATTAAAAATCATCAAAATCACATTTACATTAAGACTGTTCCAGAAATGCGCGGCGATTTGAACATAAATACAATTAGGTCGAGAGCTGCCAGCGAGGCGACCATTAAAAACTTAACCCGTTACCTTGCCGGTGCTCACATTTTCTGCCTCACAGTTTGTTTTGAAATTTCTGTATTACTACGTTTAAACTAAATACTTGATCTTTTGTAACTTTTAAAGGGGAGCATGAAGCTAGTCAGCGTAGCCGTGTCTACAAGCGTTGTGTTGTTTGGTTTCTCCATCCGAATATGATGGCACCTTCAAAAGAAGAGTGAATACAAAACATCATAAACCTCAAGTGGGATTGTGATCAAGCACTAGTTTTTATAATTTAAAAGAGATAATATTACTAGCTGTTGCCCGCGGCTTCGCATTCCTTTCTTATCTTTTTCACTGGACATTGTAACTTGATTTCGCGTATAATAACGTGATTATTATATTTTTTTATATTATTATTTCATGATGATAGGTTGAGTCGTTAAGGAGTTAAAGCGTAACAAACTCACATTCGCATTTATAATATTAGTTAGGATATCCACATTTGTTTATAATGAGGAAATCTAGTGAGAGAAGTAGAAAACCTAGTGAAGAAACGATCCATAAATATAGAAATCACTGCCCGTCCCCCTTCGGTTAGCTTTTTTTCCTTCGTGTTGTTTGATATTGTATAGGGACATTATAGTTTGAAGCTTTAAAATTGTAGATGCCGCGTTGGTCACGAACCACGGTAAATGGTTTTCCCGTATGTGATAATAATAACAGGGAAATTTAAATTAGTTCAAACTGATTGGTCACCAAATTTACCACGATGAAGATATTACTGCGTATAATTTGTATATTTATTTATTTACTATAATTGTATATTCGGGAATTTCCTCAGGTCAAAAGATGACTCAAGAAATAGTGACAATTTAAATGTATGCAAAATGTAACTGAGAAGCATATAATGTGTATACTTTGTGCCACATAAAGAAAGAATTTCAGTAAGCTAATGTTTTTACGTTAAAATTCGTAAATTCCAAAATATTTTCGCAAAACTTTTTCTCAGATTACCTTATAACATTAGCTGTCCATATTATAAAATTTCACGTCACTTTATCTCACGATTTCCACTAAATTACAACTTTTCCGATGAAAGTATAAAAAGTGTAATGGCCGCCAGGTATGGTACATGACGTTTGTTTGTTTATAAAAATCTTGCTGTGCTACAAGGTACGTATGGATATAGAAAAAGCGAGAGAAGTGTGTCAAATGTAATATCAGTCTTCCCCTCTGGGTTACTGTCGTGAATATTTATTTTATTTGGATATATTAAAATCGACGAGCACGCTACGAGATTCGAGATAACAACACAATATATTAAGGGTAAATAAATACATCAAAGTATTATCTGTCTGAATTGATTACGTCGTTCAAAAGGTTTACAGGATCTCGCATTGCCGATCCCGTGTGGACATACGACCTAATAAACACAGCTGGTAAAAAAATCAAATGGCTAATTTTGAATGCAAAAGATTGGTCGATTGTGGCCTATCGTAGGGTATAAGCACATGGATATCGCATAATCCGCCAAAGACGACGCTAGCCAAGAAGGCCGCACTCACTTATAAGAAGTCAACTTACAACCGATTCCCAATCTTATATGCAAAGATGTCAATCAGAAGAGACACTATCAACGTATGGCAGAAACGCTTCGAAGAATACACCACGGGCACAATAAAACTATTTTTGAAGATATCCGAGTAGCGTACAGAGCCTGCAAGGATGTGTATCATAATAATATTGGAACGCAACTCCTAACAGGACATGGTGGAATAAAAGCTTATTTGCACAGATTTAAATTAGCAACCGACTCAGTTTGTGTCTGCGACCATATGAGGTAAGA
Source organism: Papilio glaucus (assembly GCA_000931545.1). Lineage (NCBI taxonomy): Eukaryota > Metazoa > Arthropoda > Insecta > Lepidoptera > Papilionidae > Papilio > Papilio glaucus. The sequence goes on from JWHW01043104.1 coordinate 437,395, forward strand.
AACGATCGAGTACATACTAGTTAATTGCCCAAGGTTTACTAGACACCGTATTGAATGCGAACACAGAATGGATTACCCTATCAGCACAACATCCTTGATCACATGATAATGAAAATAGCAGCTAAAGCAAACGGATCCACTCAGGCGTAAAAAAATTGACATACCATACAATATAGATAAAATATATAGACATACAATCAGTCGCCAAAGTTGCTGCAATAACCCATAGCAGAAGGGTCGTAAGAAAAAAAAATCCGACAAAGACAAAGTATGTGTATTCCATGATCTTCGAATGCCATGCTAGACATTTATTGTTTTCATTATTAGATATCAACATAACATTATGATTATGAGGAATATCGATACTGGCAACCGGTTTAGTCCTTTACAAGGACTACTTCACCAAACAACATTTTTCCGTTAATGCGACCTTTGACATATTTTTTTCAGAGATCTTTCTGCTCACGGTCTATGTTTGTGGCATTTAAAATAACAACAACGGTTGAGAAATAAAATAGTATTTAATCAGCGATGTTTACTTGTTCCGATAAACTTAATAAAACGTATGAATTATACCTACACCTATATAGGCTTAAAAAATTAAAAAATCTTATTTGTGACAATTTTTGACCTTATTTTAGAGTAACAGCATGCCTGTAGAGCATAGAAGTATGAAATGTGCATTTCATAAATAAATATTGTAACAAGAAAATTATTAATAAATAATATTAATATTAATAAATAAATAAAACAAAAATAATCGAGAGTCGGTTGTGAATGACGACACTCAAATGGAATATTTATAGAAATGAGTTTTGAAAGTATCGTATCGCGTGATAAAGAGCTCATTACGTCGCGGCTGATACGAGCTGCCGTTAGCACGGAGGTATATCCATCATTAAATCGTTATGAAATGATGCAATGATAAAACGTCATTAATATATGGCTCAATCATTTGGACATCACGATATTGTTATCAATTTTATATATCAGCGACACGCTTTGAACAGAAGTAAAATGCACATATGTTATTATTATACAGGTGTCCGAAGGTGACGTGTAAAACGGATTACTGGGCCGAAAATATATTGATTTCACGTAACTTAGCTTAGATACAAGTGGCATAATATGGGTGCTAGAGGCATGAAAGGAACTTTTTGTAGTCTTTTGTAGATTTTATTGGTATTATAAAATATTCACTCAGTGATGGCTACACACTACACCTTTTTGTGTATGAAATACAAATTTAAATAAAATGGGGTTACCTTAATCCAAGTGTAACTTATAACTAGCGCGTAACAATAAAATTGCCGCATGTTTTAGATAAAATAAAAATATTTAAAGACATTCAATCCATATCTTGTTATTCAATTTTCTCCTAGTAAATTATGAATCAGTCCGAAAATCCCGAAGAAAAACGTTACCGGAGCCGTTTTTTCAAGACAATGTACATTTTTCTCATTAACAAAAGTACGCTTTATTTAAAATAAAATAAACATCGTCTGACATTTTCAAACAAGGAAAATAATTTTGCACTGTTGAATGGAACTTAACTACTTATAATACAAAAAGTAGTATAAAAATCATTGGTGGAACTAGTTAATTTGTATGTTTTTTAATGTAGCAGGAGCGGTTTATCTGGGTGAAGACATCTACCTATAAAAATTTGTAATCACAAGCAGAATAAATGCATTACCATACATTTTTCAGTTTTTATAGAATGAGTTAGGTGTGGAAAAAGAAACGACGAGGAGGATTCTTGTTACCCGAGAAAGGCCTCTTTCAACCTTGCGATAACCAAACCGCTGGATGGCTCTGTCATAATTGAATATTACTCGTTTAATACCTAAACAGGAGTGACGTAGTCTTAGGTCTCTCCTATGGACGCGATCAACGCGGCGATAAGAAGACTATAGTATAATATCAAATATAAATGTATTAAAATATGAATATTTATTATTAAGATTTATTATATTATTAAGATATTTAAAAAAAATATAGGTATAGTCGCACAGATATTATTGTCCGACTGACAGGAGGGCAATGTTTTTGACGTGCATCTATGGACCTTCTGAATTCCTGAGGAGGGTTGACGTCAGGCTGACGGCTGGCCGTAAAAACTGTAGAGAAACTTAATACAGTATGGACAATTGTTATACTGTGCTGACCCCGCATAACGGGGACAGGGGCAGGGATATTATGTATGGACCAGTTTACGCACATGACAACCGAAATATCAAAATAAAATATGTACTAAAGTGAACCTTATAGTGTGATGAGTCATCATGACGTCACAAATACCGCGTTGTTAAAACTATAATTACTATACAATGAAACCATATTTTATTATTCTGTAAACAATAATATACAAATTGATATATTTCCTATCCATCCGCTCAAAATAAGCTGATAATTGAAATATTTTATTTGTTTTACGTGTTCAAAGTTTGGAAACTATGCTGTGGGCTGGATTGCAAGAAATAAATGAATACAAAAATATAATCTAATGAACAAGGACTGAAATAAAATTAGTATATGATACTAATTATATTTTCAGCCGCCTTATTTTAAAATGCTACGCTGTATTTTAAAATCGCTTTTTTTCTTTGTTCATTTCTCCAGAACAAAGTACTTGTTAATTAGCACGAGAGAAACTTCTCAAAAAGTTTAACATAATACTACTAAGTTTTGCACTTAAAAATGAACGGTACGTAAGAACTTAAAGTTTTATTTTAAACTTAACGTTTTGCAGTTAGTATACATTATAATTAAAACATACTTATAAAGCTCTGATACAAGTAGCACAGTTAATACGCGAGTGATAAGTTTGAATTTCTACTTTCTCACTTATTCCATCTCTACATTGACATACTATTATTGATACAGGATTATACAATTTTAGTATAATCCTGTATCAATAATTGTATAAATATAAGAAAATCGAAAAACACACGAAGCGAATTAAGCATTAAACACAGGATATAAAGAAAACTAAAACATTAGTCAACATATAACTTACCGATCATTATGAATTCAACAGTTAACATCATAGGTAGACATAATAATAGTTACAACATATATATATATATCATACTTATCATCACAAAGGCCACATACACAGACATTAAGAAACTAATTTGTATTATTTGTAATTAGGAATCAGAAATTATTCCTGTTTCCAACTTGATAGACAACAAACTTGGTATACATGCAATTATGAATTCTTCTCATATATTTTATGTAGTGCTCTCGAGTTTCTTTATTTTTTTATCATATTTAAATATATGTCGTCATATTTTTTTCATGTTGAATAAATGGATTTATTGGATTTATGGCAACATGTCCATAGCATCGTATCCAATCACATCACTCGACTGCTGTTCATTTTTACTTTGTTGTTTATCTTGACGTTTTTGTCTATCCCTCTTACGCATACAGTTTGTGCCATTTTACTGCTCTACTAAGTTTCATAGTTTCATGTTAAATAGATATATAAATTCAAAAATAATTTTTGTAATCCGATGAGTAGTTCCTACGAATAGCAAGTTCAAACAAACTTTATAATATTAGTATAGATAAAGATAAAACATGCGTAGGTATAAACAAAAGGATCGGTAACGATTTTTACTAATGTATGTATGTTTTCATTTAGTGTTTGTTTTATCTCAATCGGTTTATAAATAAAAAAGTCAAATCATTTTAACTGTACTACGGCCATCACTGTGTCGTCCCTACATACGCGGGAAAAGGGCAGTGAGATCATGATGGGGTTACGGTAGTATTAAGTAGGTAATATCATTTCGTTTAAGTAAAATTGCAGGGCGGGCGGCACAGCTAGTTTCATAAATGACAACGTCAAAACTCAAAACAATGTCAAAAGACTACGGAATGGTTATATGATATTCATACATGCGCGCGTCTAACGAACGTCCTCCACGAACGCCACCTAACGTGAAGATTTGAAAGTTTCATAATCCGTTATCTTATAACACACTAAATTACCGATTTTGGTATTTTTTCTTTTGAATTTCACTATTTTCTCTACTTTTAAACCTTCCCTGGACTCGGTTAACAAATAGCAATTCATTGTTATATATTACAAGATGTAGATTTATACTTCTGGGTTTGTTTGACGAGACAAATTCCGCAGGCCCCATCCCCTTCTCCTCCCTTCCTATTCCCTCTCCACTTCTCTCTTCTTTCCTAAATGATAGCTGACGTTTGCTAACTAAGTGTATTTATTGCAGGCGCCATCCCGATGGTAACGGCGACGGTGTATTGTGCGCCCGCGCCGCTGCGCTACGCCGCGCTCGCCGTCTACTGCCTCGGTAGCCTGCTCGGACTTTATAAAGTAAGCCAAGTATCCTAAACAGCTACTCACTTGCTACGATTGCCAGTTAATGATCTTAATGAAATAAGTAATTGATAACTAATATGCTACAATTGTTTTGCCATATTCTGGCAAATAAACTGTTTGATTTGGTTCGAACGCAAAGTTTAGAAAATGTTCTAAGGTCTGCACAGATTACATTAAGGACCGTTACCGCTGAGGGGCCAAAGCCCCAGTCGAAGCCCGAAACACCCGCCCAGTGCGCTCAGGGGATCTAAGTAAAACGCTTACTTCTTTGTTTACCTTTTACTATGAAAGTAATACAAAAGCGTTATGAAAACAAATTTAAGATCTATAATTGATGGTCGTTTCTAATATACAATAATAAATAAGTAAATCAACCAGGCGATGCGCGCGTGGTCACCGTGGGAGCGGCGGCTGTGCTTCGCAGCGCCCTTCTGCATGCGGCTGCTGCTGGCCGGGGCGCGGGCAGCCAGGCTCGGCGGGGGCGACCCACACGCTATTCTTCACGTCTTCTTACAAGTAAACCACATACACCTACTAGAAATAAACTTAATTATGCTAGATAGAGATTACAGTAACTACATGTTAGCGTATCACTAAAGTCCCAACCCGAAGGGGATACTTCGGGAACACTTCCCGTACCTTCCCACTCTTCTCTTATATACCTCCCTTCTCTGCATTACATATAGAGTCGCTCCGACACCGCCGTGGCGTTCACATGTCCGGTGGCTCGCTCTGCGAATTTTTTTTTTTTTCTTTGTGAAATTATCGTGTCGTTACGCTGCGTTATTTCATCGTCATTCTCTGTGTGCACAGTTTTTGTCAGTGCGCGCTCGTTATTGTTGTTAATTCGTGGAATTTGAAGCGTCGTGCAGGTGTGCGCTCGGTGACGTCACCGCGTCGCTTA
>JWHW01043104.1:442854-454855 GCA_000931545.1 Papilio glaucus
TTCTTCCGCCACTTCTTCTCCCAGCGCTAACGCTTTTCATATATTTACATTGATTTAAATACCTCTGCATACCGCATTCCATACAAATTCAACATTCAAAAGTGAAGCTCGATTTTAATGTTCGCCAGCGTGTACATATATAAATACTATATTCGGGAGATTTGAGTTTATTACCAAATGAAAACCAAAATTGAATGACACTTTTTATTATTTTATGCCATATATTTTTTTGTTTTTATTTATTAGACATTTGTATTTTTACTGTTTCAAATCTGCCGGGCGGCCATTTTTATGAAAAGTTCGAGAGATATAGATTACATCAATCGCTTGTATTATAGAATAGCAGAGTCCCGAAGGAGACATTCGTTAACAAAATTCAACGGAGGCAGCGAGGCCGGTACCTATGGCAGCTTTATTATAATTTCATAGCGACGTTAACCATCTAACAACCACTAGCAGCTTCTCGTAAGCTTGTTACACGTGAACTGTGGAACGTAATTGGAAAACGGTATACCTTAGTCGATTAACGCCAATGAATGAATATATAATATGGAAGTAGAACTAAATAACAACAACATATAGTAGGTAAGTCGATTCACATACCCAAAAAGATTAAATAAAATAAGAAGATAAAAAAAATAAATCGTTCTATAAATATACGTGAATATTGTAATATAAAGTATGTATGTCTGGATCATGCAAAATCTGTTTGATCTGTTACTAACAACCCGCCCCAGCTTCCTGCGGGTAGACAAATAAAATATAGCCTAGACTACTCGTTGACAGAAGCTTTCTATTGGTAGAAGAACTTTTAAAAAGGGTTCAGCAGTTTTTAAGTTTATCCTGTCCGGTTTATGAGGTTAAAATCCGTTAGACTGCATTATTAAACATTTTACCACCTGAGTGCGAGTCTAAGTTTTTAAGGCGTGGATGTAGTTTTTAAAAAATTTAATTAAACCTACGCAATTTTTGTAGAATATTTTTAATGCGGAGTATTCTACCAGTAGAAGGACTAAATTACTCCCAAAACACCTACCTTTACACTACACCTGCGTGCGTTCTACGATAATAGTGGGTGTAAAGGTATTAGGAAGACTTTACATTTTAACGAGTTTCATAAACCAAGCACTAACTTGGAAGCTATTTTAGAAGTTCCCTCCACATCTAATATGCTTGGGTCTTAACTATCTAGTGAGAGTCCATGCATGATATATTAACTCGATTTTATACAAAGTTTACAATATTCTATTATCAGTTGTCAACATCAACATACCCCTTCAAATCGTCCATTTAACTTTTGACAGCTCAAATAGAAGATGACTCGATTCAGAAGACGATAAGATAAAAATATGTAAATACGTGTCATTTGCTGTATTTGGCTTTTTATCTTAATATTAAACCTCAATTCATATCCCTGACCTAATAGGAAAATACTTATTTGGGCTCGGCACATTGAGTCTTGAGCTTTTCTAAAGTTGTACCAGTGTGATCAAAGACAATTCCGTTGTCAATATAATAAAATATCGCGAGGACCGTTTTTGGTCCGGCGCATTCCTTCTCGACGGGTTCGCCGTTACTGTGTAACAGTGAACGGCACTCATCAAATTCAATCCAATCAATTCAGGTTGAGAAGGCCACATTTAGAGACATTCAACATAAAATTTATATAACCTTGCGAATTGTTTTCTTGTTCAGTTTGATAATGTACACGCAGTGCCTTTAGAAGCCAGGAGGCTTGCTGGTAATGGATTCCGTCTTTTCCTAAGTCATTTGCATAAAGTAACAATATTAAAAATGACCTACGAAATAAATATATTCAAAAATTTGAGACACATCTGCTATGACAAAATGTCAACTGTATTATTTATTAAATATTAATCCTCAATTATTTACCGATAATAATTAAATAAAATACTTACAGTATTTATATCGATAATTTTGGCGATAATCTTAAATTTGAAGGTGATGGGCTCAAAAATTTTAGCGATAATTAACATGTCGCGTCACTACTAAAAATTAAATCATTGCCCTTAAAGTGTTGCATTTTTTAAACTATTGTAAACCCTAGATACGTCTTTACTTTAATAATCAAGGAACTTCATACTATGTCAAAAGTTAAATACACGGGTGGACGGGGTATAATTATGAGAAATGGCGCATGACGACAACGGAAAACTATAAGCTCGAAGCTGAAAAATGAAACGATTTTACTCAACGTAATTGTTGCTTAATTTAGGTGCTAGAGGATTATTATAAAAACTGTATAACAATGTTTTTATCACATTCATATGTATGTATGTATGTTTACAATTTTTATGACGACCAGGTACTAGGAAACTTCGTAAAACTGACTAATGGGAGGCTCCATCATCATAATTTTTATCTTCCTTTTCATAAGAACCATTGCGGTCACAACGTGCAATGACTAAACTCGAATTAATAAAAATGAATACTTCCTTGCCGTCATTATGTTTGTCCTTTATGAAGTTGTGTATGAGTTTAACTAAAATCAACGTCTTTTAGCAAACATTGTAGATAACAACGGCAATTGCTATTTGCAATTCACCAATCTTTTAATAGTGACTGGCGAAGAATCTGTCGCCGCACATCAGAACGAAACATAGAAAATATTTGTTTTTTTTTTATGGAAGCGGAGCTTAAATATTCTATCTAGGGAATCTAACAGAAAATCCGCGCTGCAAATGCGTGGGTCTAACAGTGGTAGAAACTTAAGTACTCAAAACCTCTGGTTTATGTAGTCGTCTAAATTTAAGACATGTTATTAAATATTAACAAATAAAAAACCTTGTGATTTTACCCAACGTCACACATGTACGTCAAACATATGTTTAAAAAAACTTGAAACATATGTTTGTAAAACATAAGTTTAAGAACTAAAAAACCCGCTAAGTATCATTACATACTTTATATTGTTATTTAAATTGATACTTAGATGGCGCTGTTCTCAATTAAAAAAAACTCAAATGCTTGTAAATATAATGGGACAAACTATTTTAATTATTGCATTGTCATCGGTCATTTATAAATAAGTGTCGAACGTTTCAAATTAATCACAAAATCACGTTCAAATATTCCATTACATACAAAACCAACATACATTATGTATGTAAGCAAGCTAATTAAAGCGTGATCAAAGGCCAAGGAGGAAAGTATAATTTGATGTTGCGGCCTCAAAGGTAACAGTGATGAGAGTATGTGGCATTATCCAGACCTCATTCTTGATCGTATATATTCCTTAACGTGGCTGTTTTTGTGATATTTTAACAAAAATGTAATTGACATGGTAATTATAACCTATTTGGAACGTGTTTATTCAAAGCAGGTTTATTGCAATTTGAGTCACCATATTTGTATTTAACAGAAGTTATTTGTTCAAAAAGTTGTATTAAAGACTTATTGGGTGCAAAAGTTTATTAACGTAAACTCCTATGGCGTACAGGAATCAATCATCGATATACAACAAATAAAGTCTTTTTGTTTTTGAATACTTCAAATTTCAAGTATAATAAGTTCCTAAGATCAAAACAATTGTTGCAATTGTTATTTGTGGTTAATTGTTAAACTTAAGGCAAAAGGTAGTACACAGTGCTCGCGGAACTGATGGCCTATGGGGCCGAAAAGTCCTGGGATGGCGGCCACGCACAAATTGACGCAGCATAGGTAGGCCTCCCACAAGATAGACCGACGATCTGGTCAAAGTTGCGGGAGTCCACTGGATGAGGGCGGCAGGGCACCGATCTTTGTGGCGATGAATGGGGGAGGCCTGCGTCCAGCAGAGGACGACTGTGACTGAAAGGAATAAATTGTTATTTGAATATTTAAAAAAATGGCTTTAAGAGGAAAATAAGTATCCATCAAAGAGTTTTTAAACTCAACTAATGTGACCCAGGTAAGTAAATTTTAAAATGAATGTCCTAGTCGCTAGTCTGTTTTTGTTCACATCATTCATCATTCATTCCTTCACAGAGCGGTTTTCGCGAAATTTTCTGCCAACACAGCCGCGCTGTGGAACGGTCTGTCCTCGGCGGTACTTCCAAACCAGTAAGACTTAGGGTCCTTCAAGAAGCGAACTTATCATTTTCTTAAAGGCCGGCAATGCATCTGCAGTTCCTTTGAAGTTGCAGGTGTCCATGGGCGACGTTGATCACCTCAGTGTTCTCGCCGCTCGTTTGCCCCTTACTCTTATAAAAAAAAAATCAATTGTCAATAAACCGTTATATTGTTATTACGACGGCCGGTGAGTAAGGTTTTACTTTTTTACTTGATTATCACCATCTAGGTCATTAAGTTTGTAATGCATTGTACGGTTTACATTGCTTTGTATAGTAGTTACAAGTTTTTGAGGCGAACTGTTTCAAACGTCAGTGACAGTGGAAATCGATTAGCCTAAGTGTGGAATCATGTCGTAGCATCTGCGGGCGACGCGCGTGATTTGCTACACTTTACGATCCGCCCCAATGAACCATAAACGCAGCCTGCGCATGATAACTTCCATTAATTATTTCTGACGCTAAATACGGGAAATCTACCATGAATTTCACAAAGTAAGCAAATTAAGGGATAAAGGAAGAATTTATAATTTTAAAGAAAAAGAACTTACAAGGCTCTAAGTGAACTTAGTTCTCAGGATTTAACTATGTGGCGTTTTTCTTAATTTAAAAAATGCTTTATTAATTATTTCCCTGATAATTCTAGGTATTAATTATAATTAGGACATTTTTGCAATTGTTTACATTACAATCAAGAATAAGTAGTAATTATCTATCTCTAACTATAGATAGGTTACTTTTCCCTCGCACCTATCTAATGTTTCCTTCTACAATAACCACGAAATAATTATAAAAAATAATTGTATAAAACAGTAATAATTAATCATTAATACAAACGGAGCATCAATACATAAATATGTTTATATTTCGTGTTATTACATACTTTTAAACAAAGTCAGCAGTGAAACGAAACGTTTTGTTTTAATTTGAACTTTGCTATTTGACAGTTTGATTTTTTTTTGACCAGCCTATTTCGACAGATAGGCGAATGACGTTAGAACGAAGAAATAGCTACGTCCATCCGAAAGTAACTTGAAACTTTTATTTAAACGCAGGTAAGCACGATTTGTATGAGCGTGTCTATCTCTAGTAAGCTATCCGTCCTCCAGATGACAGATAGCTAGTTTCGATAGGAACTCCTGACCACAGATAGGTTATTGAAAAGAAAGTAAGGATAAAAGGATAGATTTGTTACAGAAACGAGAGATAGATAGGTTATTGTAAACGGCCGTTAACCGCCACAATCTAATTCATAAGTGACACTTAAATGTATTACATGGCAATAAAAAAAACAACCCCAATTGGTTATAATGACTTGGGAGCTAATTTGTCTATTCAAAATGCTTCCTATTCTTTTAAAAAATCGATTATTTGTAGGTTATAAAATAGAGTTATGTAATGCACTTAACTCTGTAATGTAACTATATCTTATTGTGAAGTTATGGTAGCGAGCGGTGAGGCGTGGCCCGAGCACAGTTGGCGCGCCGCCAAATGACATGTTACAAATCTGCCAACGTTCCGTGCCGTTCGCCGTGCTCTATCACAGTTAACAAAAAATACTACACGATCATAATCATAGCATATGACCCAAAACGTATGTATAACGTCCGTTCCCATAAATTACTAAATAATAGAAAGTTATACATATCGCCCAATCCATACAAGTGTACAAATATGTAATGAATTGTCTTTTATTAGATACATTTATAATAATGTTATAAAGGTAAATGGTTTGATTATTTGTTTGTTCTGGATAAACTCAACTGCTGAATCGATTTTACCAGTAGAAAGCGCTTTTTCAGCGAGTAATCTAGGCTATTTTTACATTTCTGATTCTTTTTTTAAAATCAAGGAGTGTCTTCTTTAATTAAAATTGTCTATCTTCAGTATTTAAAGTACTTTCTCTCCAGGTGAGGTCAAAAAATGCCATCCTGTATGGCTCGGATAATTTGGACGAGATTTTATATTTAGACATGGTTTTTATTGTTAAAATCATTTCTATGGATTTCTTATTCGAAAAACCAAAACTAACAATTTCTCGCAAAAAAAACTAATTTGTGAGCGCCATCTCTTAGCCATCGCTGTCAACGGATGATAAATCAAATGACAACAATGCTAAACATTTCGATCACATAACGCTAGATGTCATTATCCGAATTATAAATATTTTCCTAAATAATGACTGATGGTGACAGATAACAACACAGCGTGAACCTCGATCCACAGCTAGTAGTTATCATCAAAGAGAATATAATACTACCTTATCACTAATAGGCGCTGTTGTCTACCATGGTTGGCAAGAATCAAAAAAGCTCGCTCGAAAACTCTGGTCACATCAATTCATGTAAGAGTCTTTAAAAGCTCACGGTTATAAATTTTCATTATTATTTTGAATATAAGCCTCGTCTCGGTGTTTGCACAAAGCAATGTCAGCGAGGCGCGGGCTGGCATCGAGCCAAATGATATTCATGAGAGGCCGGCCTGTAAAGCCCTACATGTTATTACAACAAAAATGTGTATTGTATTCTTTTGTTATTTGCAATATTAATATTCTAATGGTTATGAATAGGGTGAGTGGATACTACAGAACTCCTTCGACTTCCGCAATCCTAGGAAGTCTCCGTGTTTATTCATATATCAGAATCATAAACTCATAGGTGAAGCTCTTTCTATAATTTGGCAGAACTATCATACTATTCATGATGATTGTTGAACCAGTCACAGACCGGTAAGTGGTATCACATAAAAAATGTTGGCGTGTGTGCTCTGGTCGTTGCTAATCGATAAAGACAAATTGTGTTCGTGTTGTTGGGAATTTAATTTTATCATGTTATTAATAGTATAAATTATCGATTTTAGTGTATATAGAGTAAATACTTTCTACGTTATATCTTTTTACTACTATTTTTGCTATAGCTGTTTTATCTTTGTTTAACACTAAACAATAAAATATTCTTTGAGTAGCGAGTACACGTTATCATATCTTTGCTGTTTTACCACGTTATGTGGGGTCGGTACAGCATGACCGTAGTCCATACTGTGTAATTTTTGGCGACAGTTTTACGGCCGCCTGCCTCAGCCAATCCCGGGCTTCAAACTTTTTATAAAAGTAATTTCATATAGAAGTCCTGCTCGTAATCGAAAAAAACACAATAATTGTCAAGGGAATATAAAAAAAAACTCTTACATTTGTTACATTAATATTAGAGAGGTGGAAATGAAGTTCACAAGACGCATTAGACCCGTACTGGACAGTTGGCGCTTTGCCAAATGTTGGCAAGTCGCAGTCAAAACTTTGCGCACATTACCATCAAAAACAAAAATATTCACGTTTTGGAAAAATTAAGATAATATCCCTAACTGCTCTTCTATGGCAAAGATGTATAAATATAAAATAGAATAATACATGTACTTTTATTACTTTAACGACCATGAAAACTGTATGATTTAAATAAAATAAAAATGGTAATTTTCATAACCTGCCTGAAGCCTGAAACCTTTTTTCATAGTAAGCAGGCTAGGTAAGATAACGATTAGGCGTTACAGAATGAATACAGAAGGGAATTTGGAACATTTAAATAGGAAAACCGTGGTCTACGTAGGAACACCGGACTGCACCTGAGGTTAGCCATTATTTAATTAATTTATTAAAAATGTCTCTCGCAAGTTTAAATAATTTCACACACATCAATTATTTTCTATTTGTACTCTGTAATGGTGGTACTCCACCATTGTTACCCAAAAGTGGTAGAGCCCGCAACATCTGTTGCACGAATGGGCCGACACGACCGGTGAAATACCACGACCTCACAGAAGACAGGCGTGAAAAATAGTATTTCTGCGTTTCGGCTGAGGAGAGAGGTTCCGGAGGCCTAATGCTAGTAATTTTCCCCTTCCTATCCTTTTCTAATAAAGACAGGATCGGAAGGGGAAGAGGATTTGACGCGGACCCCTGTCTAATCAAAATAAACAACGCATCTACAACTCATTAGCTCACTGCAGATATCTATGGATAGCGGTCATTTATACATACGTTTGCTACCTTCTATAAAAAAATGTGACCGACCTATGAATACGATACCACAGACGGACATAATAATGTCTCTGGCCATATTAAGCTCTTTAATCAATTGCAATATATTTCTTTCCAGGACGCAGTATCCCTAGGAGGGGGGGTTATAGGCGCCATGCACATCCCGGAGAAGTGGTTCCCGGGCGCTGTGGACCGCTGCCTCAACTCCCATAACATCATGCACGTGCTCGTCGTGCTAGCCGTCTACTCCATGCACCAGGTCTACTGACAATCTTATCTCCTGCACTAGTAGTACTGCAGCACTGTACATTGATATTTACTGTGCAACAATAGACATTACATTAACTCTGTAATAGAAATAGTTCTTTTCCCCTTCCCATCCTTTCCTAATTTGGATAGGATAGCAAGGGAAAGAGGACTGGGCGGAGAGGGGAATGAATAGGAAAATGTTTATCGTCTGAACATTAAAGGTAGGCAACGCATCTACAACTAATTTGCCTATGGTAGCGGTTACTAAACACAAAGTTAACCGCTTGCTTGTTTGCCACGTTTCTCGTTACTTCATCGCTTAAATAAGTACAGCGTATTGTGATAGTAACAGTGCAAAATAACAAGCAATAATTAGATTAAAAAAACAATAAGCGAGACTGACTGTCTTCTTGTGACAACTTGGGGAAGAATATGAATCGAATGACCACTCACTCCAAAAAATCGGTCAAGTCGTTTAGGAGGAGATCACAGTGGAACTGACACATGCATATACATAAAAACGTAAGTAGTGCGAGGTATCCTACTGTCAGTTGGGCTAAAAGAAATGACTGTTTCAAATCCTCTTAAACATTTATCACCTATCATGTTTATTAATATTGACGATGAAATTAATTTAACGATTGTTTATAAAAGTTATTTCTGCGGTTGCAAGTCAAATTCGACCACAACATGAATAATTCGCAATTAAAATTGTTTACACAATAATGTGTCCAACTAATACAGTCATTCCAGAACAAAACTCGGCGAAACATACAGTTATTCCTGTTTACTTTGACCATGATAAGTAACTTGAGGAAAATCCTTATCCACAGTAGAACAAGTTACTAAATACATAAATATAGATATCATATTTCAAAATCCGGAATGATGCAAGCATTACGACGCATCGCTTAAGTCTGTACAGGGCGCCAATTCGGTCTCACATAGAATACTGTTCGCGTCTCTGGTCTGGAACCCAACTACCAAATACCAGCTTTTTTTATTCGACTGCGTGCAATAAAGAGCGACTTGAATCATCGACGCCCGATCTATTACTGATCGGATTGACCCTCTGCCCATGCGAAGAGACTTGGCGTCCGTTCCATCAGATAATACCATGAGAAGTATTTCGATGAACTGTTTTAGTCAATCATCTTCGTTATAACTCAACACTCCAAATTTCGAACAAACCATCTTGATACTTGGAATTCCAATACTGCACAGTTTTCGCGTACCTTACTGTCTCGAACAACTGCGTTGTGGAATCTGACTCCATTGATATTTTCAACCCAACACAATATGGGGTCTTTCAAGTAAAGAATAACCTCGTCTGCCCTCCAGAGGCCAGCAGCGCATGGTGGTGTTGTTGATGCTCATGCGGCGGTGATCACATAACGAGCAACGGCTCGTTTCATACACATTAAAAAAAGGATAATTTTTAAACATATTAGACCTTTCAAAAATTATTGTGATCATAATTTATAAAAGACATTTCGTTTATTTCCAGGTGACAACTCTGGACCTCGCCTGGATGTCAAGCGTGGACTGCTACGCTCCGCCGCTTCAGCTCTGACGGTGATCACCGTCCCCTCCCCCTTTACTTCTGTCCACCACAATCCTGCACACCCGTTAACACCATCTAGTGGTCACCATCTATAGTCCGTGTTTACTGAACGACTGAAACAGTAACAATACCATGGTTTTTAACAACGTAAAACGATTGATACTTTCTTAGAATATACGAATACATCACTTCAAATGATGAGAAGTTACCAATAAAAAGTTCATAATGTTCTCTTTAAGTTGAGGGGTATATGCTAAACACTCTGTGTGAGCGAAGGATGTCAACAATTTAAATTTATGTATAAAGATGATTATATTTGTCTAGTCACTGAAATATTTATGTTAATACTTTAACAACACTGTTATTTTTAAGCATTAAAATCCTAGATACGATACGATTGGTTGTAAAACGTGAAGCGAAAACATCGAGAACTTATTTAAAAACGGATACACATGAGGAAGTGTCCATGGAGAAGCGGACAGCTAATACTTTTATCATATGTGCTTAAAAATGGACTTGACGGTTACTAGTAAAGATAAAAAAGTGAAGATAACGGAAAATACTTCGTTATAATGGTGTAAATAAATCTGAGAGTCATGTCGTATCTAGTAAAGGAATTTAAGAAATATGTATACAATCATGTGGAAACCCAACGGCTGCATAGCTCGTAAAGTACCGATAAAGACCGATTCCAGTAATATTTTAGTTTTGTCTGTCATTACGTTGACTCGCGACTTGTTTTGACAGAAGTTGACAAGTTCCTACACACAAGAGACGAAGCCCAGAGGAGAAACATCTGCTGTAGACCTGATTTTTACGGATAAACTTTCAGGTTTTATAAAATGTCGAATGTCAGATCATCGCCAGCTCTTAGGATAATACACTACTACTTGGGATATTTGCGATATGTCAAATCGTGTCGCGTTTGTCGCCCACGTAGGACAACAGGTTCAGCCGTTTAGAAAAACAATTTAAAGTCACGGCTACTGCAACATAATCTGAATACTTTATATGTATGTATATGTTGATTCGCTGACGTCATTAACAAAGTGGCAAACAAGGCGATTAATATGAACACGTTGTGTTGCAATTACATATTGGTTCATTTGATATTATTATTTTTTTATATTTATATCCCTATTGATAAATGCGTTATTGGAGTCCTGATAATGACTGATCATAATTTATTCTCGCTACATTTCCATTTTCTCCAAAATTCATTTTAAATTTTGTAAAATAAGGATTAGCATTACTTTTTATCGATGCATTAAAAACTCTAAACTTACAAATAATATATGTTCTACAGATAATAAATTTGAAAATAATTGTTGACGACAATATCACGGCCTACATAAACGTCATAAAATACAGATTAATTGTTTGAATATTTAAATGGACGAGGTGAATGATAACAATAAATCGTTAATATATATAGCCATTACATAATTACATATAGATATTTACAGCTATTAAAAGTATGTTAGTAATAAAGTACAATTATAAATTAAATATTTTACGCCAGAACTCTTAGTCGATTATCCATTTTAGGTTTTTTAGATACATTTTTAATAGATTTTTTTCATTGTAAGTTAAATGTTAATGGTTAGATGAATTTGTAAATTAATAGTTGTACATAAACTGATTTAGAATGTTGCGGAAAGAACTCGAAGTCGTTGCACATAGATAGATAGATATATACGTGCTTGATTTTAACTAAAAAAAAAAGAAAAATATTACAAATAATAAATAATTAGTTATTTCAATAAACTCCTTTAAATCATTAATAGTTAAAGACCCCTTTAAATGGCCGTATGTTCAGAAATATTACAGGAAAAGACTTTCAATGAACGAACATGACATACCATTTTAAATCAGTAAACTTAGTTGATTGGGATGTCGGTTTTGAGGAAAATTTGCCTCATCAATCCTTCCTTGTTCCCTCTGACTCACTTGATGATGACTATGACTAAAGGCAGTTAATTTAAATTTACATCAATAAACTCCCATTAAAAGTATATATGAATTTATTTTCGTTATTGTTTATCTTATGGAAAAACGATCCCTATAATATTATTTGTTTAAGTC
>JWHW01043104.1:455299-467329 GCA_000931545.1 Papilio glaucus
TAGGCCTCCGGCACCTCACTCATCAGACGAAACGCAGAATACTTCTACTTCACGCCTGTTTTCAGTGAGGTTGTGGTATTTCACCGGTCGAGCCGGCCCATTCGTGCAACAGATGTTGTTGTTGCGGGCTCTACCACTGTTACAAAATGAACATGAGATACCATTTTAAATCAGTAAACTTATTTGATTGGGATGTCGGTTTTGAGGAAAATTTGCCTCATCAATCCTTCCTTGTTCCCTCTGACTCACTTACCATGACTAAATGCAGTTAATTTAAATTTACATCAATAAACTCCCATTAAAAGTATAGATGAATTTATTTTCGTTATTGTTTATCTTATGGAAAAACGATCCTGATAAAATTATTTGTTTAAGTCATAAATTCTTAATTTTATATCATTTAATGCTAACGCAGCGTATCGATAAATTAGGCAATTTCAAGATTAGATCTTATTTGTAAGTAAATATCCAGTAGGAAATAGTTATAAGTAGAAATTGGTAGAAGTAGGTCAAGCAATAATTCGGGAGGAGATATGTGAAGATTTTTATCTATAGAAGTCGTTATCTGCTAGTAAAATTCCATAAATATTATTATTTATTTATTTCTACATATTTTAGACAAAATTATTCTATTTCTATTTATTGTTTCCTAACAATATTTTACAGATTTTATTTAGATATAAAATATAAAAATCATTATTAAATAAAAGAAACATCTAGACAATTAATTGTAAAATATTATATTTCCCTAACGCATTTCAATTTCGCTACATTTCCGCCTTAAAGGTACTTAGAGCGTTGAACCCTAAAGTCAGTGTTCTTGGCCTTTGTTGAAATTTATTCATAAGCTTGTTATATTTAAAGATTTACTCTTTGCTATTTTCTCTGAACAAAGTATTAAATTTATATTTTTGGAATATTTATTCAAAAGCTAATTAATGCAAATTACTTTTACAGTTTTAAACCTGAAAGTGTATTTATATCCCAAGCTTTATTTGCGGCCGGCGCTACTTGAGGTTATACAGAATATTTTTCTATTTAAGTATATCCAGCCAGTTTGAAGTTGAAATATGGAATTAATAATAACTAAAAGGTAAAATTTTACAGCAACAAATATATTGTTTGATGATAATAGGCTTGGCGTTTACAAAAACTGAAAAACACAATCAGTTTTATTTTTATAAATATAAAATATTTTAAGACGAACCCCTGGTTTCAATTATTGTAAGAATTATGGAAAGTAGATAACAATCGAATGGCAAAATAAAACATTGAGTCGTATATCAAATCAAAAACATGTAACAAAATTCACAGAAAATACACGCTTGCAGAAAATAGCTGCCTACTAAGTTATTAAATTCAAATCGAGTTGTCGGGTGGTCAGTGTTGTTGTGTGGTCTGCATCTGGGATGGATAAAGATCGTCGCGTATCAATGATATTTTTCGAAAGTTACCTGCGTCGTAGAACTAACTCCGACACGCCTATGACCGACGTGACGACACGTGTTTTATTGTTCTCTCGTGTTATAATTATATTCAGATGATATAACTTGTTATTGCTTATAAAGTTATGACATAAAATGTTACAATTTAATTATTAAATAACGCTGTTTACTTTGTTTAAAAGTCAAAACAAGTTAATTTTCCTTCTTATTTGTATATATTTGTATAACATATGGATTTAATAATACTTAAAATGGCTTTTTGTGGTATTTGTTTATCTTATTAATGAATTGTTTTTGTTCGTGTTTTATTCTAATAACGGGATAACATCATGACAATCGAGTAACTATAGGATCAGTTTCTGAAATGTGAAGTCCACAGTTCGAATCTTAAACAGTGTGCATTAAAATGTAAAATTATAATACGAGTTGTTGCCCTCGGCTTATGTTTTTTATCCGTCGGGAAGTTTTTATTTTGAGATAAAAATTACCTTCCCTGAATCCTTTCCTGTACCCTGGACAATCTTTGTAAAAATTTCATGGTGATCGGTTTAGTCCTTAAGGCTCTAAAGCGTAGCGCTAACTAACGCAAGTATAAAAGGGTAATAAAAAGATAGCCTCAAAGCCATATGAATCATACATAAAATAACAAAGCATATATGTATAATGCTGTGCTATCCATTGAAGCCAATTTTACTTAAATATAATTCCCTATCATAAACAAATTCATATCAAGGTGTTCACTTCCAGCGATTAGAATAAAATTAATTGTATGGATTTTATCGCGTTTTCACTTTTTGTTCCCGACGTTTCTAGTACTTTGCAGCGCTCATGGTTACGGGGGGTGAGGGGAGGGCTTAGGTGTGTGACGTTTCAATGTCAAAGTTGCTGGCGAAGTACCCCCTTGCTTTCAATTATTATGTCTGCTCCGATCTGTGCAGAATGAGTTCACAGCATCTTGAGATCTCTGAACTTGTGGTTTGTCAAATTTTATATAATGGCGGGGGACGTTCAAACCATGATCACCGTCTTTTGTTCGCACTTTTATTCCAATGTCTAGTATTCGCGTAAATATAAGAAATCGTTATGTCTTCCAGCGATGTTAATTTTTCGATTCCCATTATCCATTGGAACTACAACAAAGTGGCGGCTTCCGAATGATATTCATGTTAAAATAAACGATTATAAAATAAAATTATAACGTTCGAACTTTCATTATCTTAGAAAACTTAAGATTGTGTTAATGGTTTTAGTCTTAAATTTACGCGAATACACGTCGATAATAAACAAGTTTTGATGGATTTTATCGGGTTTATTTTAATGTTTTTGTTCCCGACGATTCGAGTACTTAAGATTGCAAGAATACCTATATTGTTCAAATTAGTTTAAAATGTTGTACATAAGAAGTGTTATAATAAGTGTACTGTATAAATGTGTTGGTCAGCGTGAGATTTATATACCAAAAACTTTAAAAACAGCCTGAAGAAAGAAATTACCATGAACGTGTTACCTTAAATATAATTAAAAAAAAATAACTCGATACAATATTAAACCGATCTCTGATCTAAATCTGATCTCCGATATGGCTAACGTGTATTTTACAACTCAGCTGATAGTTATTCAAATGGGTCTGTTTTTTTTTTACGAGACACTTCTTTTACTCTTATAATTTAAAACAGACATTACGTATATATCAAAATCACATAGAAACAGAAGAGCATCTCAATAATAGAATGATTTAATTTTATAAATTGCAAGTCAACCTAAACATAAGTGTAAGAATGTGCTCACATTGACGGAATGTCAAGTGATAATATTTAATGCGTAGTGCATACTAGTTTAAGCAGTTAATAAAAACAGCAAGTTAAATAAAAACCGGCCAAGTGCGAGTCAGACCCGCGCACGAAGGGTTCCGTACCATCATCTTTAAAAAATCCCGTTTGTTGTATGGGAGCCCCGTTAAATATTTATTTTATTGTTTTTTAGTTTTCAGAAAGTTTCAACTGTCTAACTATCACGGTTCATGAGATACAGCCTGGTGACAGACAGACAGACAGACAGACGGACGGAAAGTTGAGTCATAGTAATAGAATCCCGTTTTACCATTTGGGTAAGGAACCCTTAAAAGAGCGAGAGTTGTCGTGGAACACCGGGTAGGAAAAATGTTCCTTTCGCTATTATGTACCTATTATTAAATAACAATCACAATAAAGGAGTGGTATTTTACTAAGCAGTGCATTCAATTTGAGTAATTATTGTAACATTTAAAAAAGTGTCGGTCGACCGTTTACCCCGTCTAGCCCACATCCACCAATCGTGCGATAAGAAAATAGTTCCTATAATACGCGCTCACATCCGTAACCTACAAAAGCGGGCGGAAACCATGGATTTCCATTTGGAGCGATCTTGGCTAATGTGACAAAACGAGTCCATTGTTGAGATAGTGAAATGTGAGGACCATTATTTGTCGGACGCAGCATCCCTTCTCGTCAGGCTCGCCATTACACTTTTGTCTTATTTTGAAATGTCTTATTTAGGTTTATTTCATTCCACTATATGTAAATTATATTTTCAAAATTTTCATTCGAATTCAAACTTCTTACTTTCCATTCTACTACACTTTACTAGCTGCTCTTTTGGAATCAAAAACATTTTCGATTAAAAGTTAATTAGAAATATTTATTACCTTGTATGGCAACATTTTAAGCTGTTTATTATTACAATTATGTACTGTAAGTTAACGATAAAGACCGCTTTAAAATACTTAGTAATTATATTTATTAGTACATAAACTTAAATGGTACCATAAAAATGTAAGATGAATTTTAAATTAGACAATTTTGGCAATAAAGCGCTTTGTTGCTTTAGGTCAAAACTCAGCTGCAATGACCCTGCCGGAGTGTTTTATGGTCCAAATTTGTTATTTAGACCATCTAAATAATAAATTTATACCTTCATCTTTTATTTCATGCGCACCTTAGGGAGTTATAAGCTAGGTAATGTGTTATATAATATGTAAATTGATAAATCACAAAAGCTAAATCTGGCTAAACTAACACTGTTAAATCTTTGCGTAACTCGACGTAGGTGATTCTAGCGATCAAGTTTATGTGGACATCAAATTAATCTCAAGTCTAACAATACGTTATACGTGCCGATTAAATAACAAATGAGGGTAAACAATTTTTTGCCGTATCTAGGGATTATATGGTAGTCTACTGTTATTGTGGTCTCGCTTCACACTAGTAAACGAAAGTATGAATTCTTACATTATAAAATTTTAATTAAAAAAAACATTCCATATTTGAAAACAATAAATGAGTTGTGCAGTTCCAATATTAACTTTTTGAGTAACATTTTGAAAAAAAAAACCGAATAATTCTGTCACATTGATGACTTCAGGCTGATTGCAACGTCTTTTATATTCGGGTCATTTAATAGGACAGACAGAGCTATCACATATCACAAAGCTTTATGTGACATTATGTGAACCTATCGCCGTACCCACAGTACCGACCAGACCCTAAAATGAACACTTATATTTATATTGAATTCACTTCAATTAAAATAAAACTAGTCCTCGCGACGTATTACTAATGTTTACTAGGTTCTTGTTTACTAAACAGAAATATTTTATTTAAATATAACGGCAAAATTCCCACTGGAATTTACTTTTCCCGTCAAAGCGATAACAAATGTAGTAAACAAATTACAGCATTCCTAATTACAGTACTACAGATTGCAGATTAAGAAATATATGCAATAACCAAACGATAGGTATGTATTTCGGAAAAATTATTGATAAAAACATTTCTTACACTAGCGCCCGGTTTCTGAAAGGTTTGTGAAATTTTTATCAAGTTAAACGCCATGTTAAAAGAAAAAGTAGCAACTCAAATGACATTTGATTGGATATTTGACAGCTAACTAGCTAAATTTTGCGTTGATCAGCCATTCAGAAACCGGAAGTTAATTCATATGTTTTTTTCGTCATTAATTAAAATTGACCGTTGTATGTTTATGATTCTTAACGTTGACGCTACAACCGAATCTTCGAATCGAGACAATTTAAGATTACGAAGACAAGAACAAGACGATTGGATTTGTCTTGGAAAAAATATTTTATATATTTATTTAATTTAATTATTCCATTAAGTCACTAACTGCAAGTAAGATTTGATTTATAAGCATGTTCTTGGACAGTGCAAATTAGAAAGACGAAATCCGTTACCAGCACGACTCTTTGACGAATTAAAATGCTTCTATTGTAATAACCCAAGATTTTTAGACATCCGCTCTGCATAAATTTTTTCTAAGTTATTTTACGATTTGATTATGACCCCCTAAGTATAAAACTGAGTTTCTGTCGTTTTGAATGGTTGATGTCTTGACACAAAATATGGCGGCAGCATATTTGATTATATTTTTACTACGAAACATTCAGATTACAAAAATAATAGAGCTCTATTTATTACTATCATTAAATTTGTTTATTTACCGCATGATAAAAATTGTATAGAAAATTGTATTGCTTGAGGTGTTAATGTCAAAAAA
Source organism: Papilio glaucus (assembly GCA_000931545.1). Taxonomy (NCBI): domain Eukaryota; kingdom Metazoa; phylum Arthropoda; class Insecta; order Lepidoptera; family Papilionidae; genus Papilio; species Papilio glaucus. The sequence goes on from JWHW01043104.1 coordinate 461,296, forward strand.
ACGACAAATAATTCACAACTAACAATTTATACCACTAAATGATATCGTAAATGAATAAAACAAAGATATGAGTGATAATTGAGAGCAATATATCAGTATTTAAAATTAAAATTCGTCCGTTAGGAGTGGACTTGGACGTGTTGCGCGTTATTGCATTGTATTGGTTTTTATGACCGACGGTCGATTGATAATGATATTCTCGAAATTGTAGACGTTATTAAGAGTATTAAAGTTTATTTCAAATCCATTTGAACCATGTTTTATTTCAAACCCAGAGTACCAATTCAACTATACTCGCACAATAGTTTTTATCTTTACAAAAGAGGAGTGCAAACTTGCATTGGTTGTTCTGTGTGACCACCGCAACCTATAAAGGTACTTATCAAACAAAGGTTAAATTTATGTGACTGTTACCGTATGACTTATGTAGGCATCTGTAGTTTCACTGGGCTGAGGGCAAATGTAGAGGAAGCTTAGCCTAAAAATCTTAAAAATTAATTAAGCTAGAGAAGTCGTCGCTCAGGACTGCTGTTCACGGCCGCTAAAATGCGGTACTACACAGTTGTTTCCGCTGTCTGTTCCCTTAGATCTTTCAAACTACGCAACCGATATTAATGTGGTTTTCATTAATAGATGGAATGGTTCAAGAGTTGTTAATGATTTGTAATTGTTGTGATTTCGTAAAAAAATATATTTTTGTGCGCTGACATTGCAAACGCCTAAACCTTACGAAATAAAATATGTAAATTGTAAATACTCTTAAATTTGAATTAACATTGTGCGTATTGTATTTCGTATTAACTATTTATTAGAGAATAGGATAAAAAGGTATGATGATAAGAATGTTCCAGTGGTGATCAGTTGGAGCCTGTGAAATGCTGCGATAAGTGCGAAAAATGACGCAAGACGATTTAAGGTTTTTGATAAGGTTATTTCGAGCTTCACCTGAAGTTAAGTGACCGCTACCCACAGGCATCCGTGAACAAATGAGTTGCTAATATTTAATGGTAAGAGGAGGGAATACACAGGAAAAAGGATATTTCCATCTGCTATTCATCCCCTTCCTCGTCAAATCCTCTTCCCCTCCCTTCACTTGTCCTACAAAGGATAGGATGGAGGATTGTCATTGGATCTCAGGTACTTCATCCATCAGGCGAAATGCAAAAGCATAAAATATTCCTACTTCACGCCTGTCGTCTGTATTCCCCCGGTCAAACCGGCCCATTCGTGAACAACAGATGTTGTTGTTGCAGGCTCTATACTGTAAAATTAATAAATGTCAACTCGGAAAACCCAACTGAACAACAACAGTACTCTGGTTGTCCATCGGAATTAGAAAAGCAGGAATTCTTGTTCTACGAAATAACTCAAAGAAACAAAAATTAAGTACACTACTATATAATAAATAATAATTTTTCCAACTGTTAATATCAGAGCGATTAAACAAATGAACAATAAGTGATGGATGTCTAGCGCGCAGTTTTCCTCGAGCGCGCGGATAAATACACGCGGCGAGCTCGAACCGAAGAATAACGAAGCCATGGCCCGTCGAGTGATGTCGTTACTGTGCGTCGCTGCCGCGCTCTGCGCGTGCGCCGTCTCCGCGCACCCCGACCGGGGTCGCTCGAACCCCGTCCTCAAATTGGATAACAGTGAGTAAAATAAACGATATTAAGTATTTGTGATGTTATTACAACCATAATTCATTCGGGTACCGAGAGAAACAGAAAGATGTGTGCGTTTCCAATTGATATTTTCTCGTGCCGTATTTTGAGTGGTCTCTGTTACTATAAGCAATAAAAACGATGCGTCGCCTCGGAACTAATTATACGAGTGAACTTTGTTGAGGGTAATTCCGTTAAATACTAATTGGTAAACACGCATGCGCCGCACGGAAACTGTTGACATTCCCACTTTGTTTATGACTTGGTGACATTGAAGTTGAGTAAAGTATATCGAAGAAACCGGTTTAAAACTGAGTTTTTTTAGTTTCGTTGACTTTAAAACTATAAAATATTATTAGAGAATTTTAATTTTCATGATAATACACAGTTTTTTAAATCTTAAGCTATTTTTTTTTACTCGTGATAAAGTGTCAACAAACAAAAATCACAACACAACGAGCAAACTGACATTTAAATCTTGCCCCGGGTAAAACGTAAACTTGTTTTGAGTGACTACTTACAATTATAAAACGACTGCGCATAATATACAAATGTGGATGTTATATTGCGGACAGAAATGCCGCGGGTATTTCCAAGAAAAGTTCAAGAGTGCATAAATTATCTATATTTTTTCTATATTTGTTAATACCTACATGAAGACCTTTAGTTTCACTATCTTTAGGCTATTATCGATGGCCAGGGCACGCAAACGCGACCTCTTATCAAAGTGTCCTCGAATCACGTGTAAACACGGAGAAGTTTGTTTATTTTTAAGCGGTCGGAATAGATACGTCGTCTTGGTGTAATTAATTAATTTATATTATAAAAACCCATCTTATTAGCCGTGTAGCCAATCTAGCTGATAACGGTTCATCGTGTGTTTAGATTCATTGTTCATAATTGAGAGAAGAGGAAACAAAGACAAGAAAAATTTAAGTTGGTAAAGTGTGGTAATTGGTGATATAGTTAAAAATAAGTAAAAAGTACCAGTAAAAAAGATGTTTTGACTTATCTCAAAATTTGGACACTTATTAAACTCCTTCATATTTCTGCCTCTTCCAGTAAAAGGTTATTTTTGATTATTTTGTCTTTTAGATATTTTAGTGAATTAAACTGGTTTCTAAGCGCTGCACCAACGCACACACACACAACCCCGAATGGTATTTCGCGAGTTAGACGTTCATAACCAGTTAATCAGGTCATAACGCCTTGCTAGGTTAGGGTAAAAATCTAGACTTGCCAATTGCTGCATTGCCGTTTCGAGTAATCTCAGCCTGTATTCCCCCAGAAGCAGGGTGTCTTTCGAGGATTTCCCACCCGATACTCGACCGATCCGATCCGAACAGTGCGTATAGCAACCGGGTGATCAAACTCGATATATCCAGATTTGCAGGCAAAATACCAAGTACCTGTGGTATTCTGAGTGGTAATAATAGGAGTTCTAATAATAATGGAAAAAAATACCTGCGGTTGATGATAAGAAAAGCGATCGTTCAAATGCACTGCAATTAAACGTATAATTGATGTGTCATTTGCAAGTAATTAGCGGCCAACTTGTTTACTGCGACAATGTGGACGAAATGACGCAACATTTGCCCCTTATCTATTGAAACTAAAGGACACGTTACTGAAATTCTACAGTCAGTCACTTTAGTCGTGGAGTTATAGCTTTTTTTTCTGTTTCTGTTTTTGCTTTTACCTCTGCAGATGATAACCTCAAAATACTGTATAACATGCCCCAAGGATCCTTCTTTTGTACATTTTTCCGGCATTTTGTATATTTACTACTGTTACTTTGTATACAAAAGAGGCTCCGTAGTTTCTCTTGATGTAGGTTCATTGTGTTTATACTGATTAGGCTTAAAAGGTATTAATAGTTTTGTTGAAGAACCGTATTATAAACACAGGATCTGTTAACAGATCCCTTATTCAACTAAGAGTGTAGTTCAGTAGGGTTGGTGCGCTTTATATTCTATCTTTAATATGTCACCATTTATTATCTACAAAATACAAGTCATACAAAAAAGAGCATACATAACAACTGTATAAAAGTCTATCTTTAGTCAAGTTTTCTCTAAAAAGTATGACGTAAATATAATTAACATAGACTCATGCAATTATCCGTGTCAAATTTAATTGTAGTATTTTATAATTAAATCGATTAATTATTTTAAATTGGACGTCTCGCCTCGTCAGCCATACTAGAGGTATGTTTGACGACGACGACGTCCAATTTCTTAAGTGACGTCTCTTATATTTACCCACTTTTATTAGACTTTTTCTGAACACACGTTTTTTTTACTAAAGATTAAAATATTATTGCAATATGTTTATATGGAACTTTACTATTATTTTTACTGATTACTTTTTATTATTTAATAAGTTTTAGTATAAGAATAAATACATATACTCATACCGTCTTCCCGCCATATTTGCCATCTTTGAAAAGTCGTGAACCTGGGGAAACCAAAACTAGAAGTAGAAACAAATACTTAATACAAATAAAAATATTATATGTATTATTTGCACTGTCAGAAACATTAACATAAAAATGTTTAATGTAAATGTTTTCTGCAGTGCAAGCCCCCGTTTAGTGCTACCCTATGTTACAACTTGCCAGCTGAGTTTTTACGACTAAGAGACTATTAAACTAAAAGATACAGATACACCTTTTTCACACCTTAGCTTGTCTGAAAGAGAATGCAACAAAGGCAATTGTATCCGCCTATTGTAAATCTTCTTAAGCTATTAATAATAAAATGTAAATAAAATGTAATAAATTTATATTATGTTTTTAGTCAGCTTCGTGAGACTATGCAGTACTGTTGATATATGCAAGTCTTGAAATATATACATCACTACATATTGTGAAACAAAGTCACCTCGCCGCGCATCCCTACGCGATCAATTCAAAAGTATCGCCTCCAATTGTCCCCAATATATATCACCAATATACTAAGTGAGGTTTAGGGTTGCTTTTTTTTAGGGGTTGAATTTCCAAGAATCCATTCTTATTGCTTTATTTCGTTTCAGTAGTTGTTAGGTTCTGTTATGCGTTGATAGTTGAGTCAGTCTGGTTTCTCTTTTTTTTATAAAAAGAAAAAACTATAAAAAAATCCTTTAGAGAGCGTTGTACTCCTAAAACTCTTCTTGTTAATCTGCTATAACTCAATAGTAACTTTTTTAAGATAAGATATTTTAATTTTCTTATACAAGATGTAAGTTTGAATACAGCAGATATTTAAAGCTTGCCGTTTACTCTAGATAACGTGAACTCCCAACACACGTTTGGCGTGAACGTGAGGTATAATGACGATAAACCAGCAGTGCGCGACACGCGGCCGGTTAACGAGAGGTACCCTCATGCCGTGCTCTTCGGAGGCACCTGCGGCGGCACCATCATCAGCCCCTCGTGGATACTTACAGCTGCACACTGGTATGTTCCTTTTTATATTATACAAAATAGAAGAATAAAAAAATCCATACACTATAGCGTTAGAATATTAAAATGTAACGTTAATCATCCAACCCATTTACTTTTATCTAAAAATATTAAAAAAAAATTTTTTTCATATAAATAAATGACAAAATAACTTGCTAACTTAGTCTCCATAAAGCGAACGTGCCTAAGTAATACAAAGTCAAGATAATAATAATTATAATGCATCCAATTTGCACATAGAGTATTCATAATTAATTAAAGGAAAACCCCACAGTATTGAAAACATATTATTGGATTACGGCCATTATTATTGTAATTGGTTAATCAATGTACAAATAGCGAAATAAATTGAGAGCGAAATGAAAAAATAAAATAAATATAAATAAAGCTTTATCAAAATTATACGAAACCAACGATCAAAATTATTCAATACTAGCTGTGCCCCGTGATTTCACCCGCCCTGCAATTTTACTTAAATGAAATGATATTACCTACTTAATACTACCGTAACCTCATCATCATCTTCCTGCCCCGCGTATGTTTTGTACCGTAAATGTTTGACATGGTTCTTTAAATTGATATAACTTTTTTATTTATAAACCGATTGAGATAAAACAAACACTAAATGTTAAGTGAAGCACAATACATTAGTGAACCGAAACCAAAGCGATTACGCCGTTTCTGAGTTTAGCGCAGGCAAACGCACAGACAAACAAATACACGGACAAACAGACACACAGAAAAACGAACATACAGACAAAGAGACAAAAATTCTAATAATCATTGTTTTGAGTTTTATTGCGTTAATGAAGGCCCCCAATAAAACAGTTTTTTCTCAAATATCTTCTATGTACGGACAGCGATCAGTTACATTTTTATTATATAGAAAAAATAGACAAGATTCGGTCTTATTATGACAGATGCAAAG
>JWHW01043104.1:467374-478610 GCA_000931545.1 Papilio glaucus
GGAGAAATTCGTGATTAAAGTGGCCAGTACGAAAAACGCCAATTTCATATGTAAGGACCTAATATTAACTTTTCCTTGAGTACAATTCTACGAAGTCTGTTGCTAGTTATTTGTTTTCACGATTTTGCAAAACCAATGTCCCGAGTTAAAATAGTCCTGGGACACCATGACACCTAACAACATCATCTCTTAGTCGATACAATTGTCATTGTAAATATATATCCATTCATTAATATTTTATATATATCTAGGTAGTTAATAAATAAAACAAAATAATGACAGTTAAAACAAGGTAAAACATTAAAATAACAAAATAGACTATTGAAAAAACGTGAACTGTCCATGTCAAAAAATCCTATATAAAAAGCCACAGATAATAAATTATCATGTATAGGATTGCTCGGGCATTTTTAAAATTCATTTTAGAATGAAGTTCATGAGTGCTTAATGTTATATTCCATTTTGTACGTCAATACGTTCGTCTGGATTGTCCTTGACGACAATATCACTCATTTCTGGAACATAAAATAATATTAGCAATTAAGAGATAAATTGTTATAAACATTTTAACAGATGTTGCGAAGAGTAGGACAAAGAATTGAGTCGCATATTTACCTCTCAAGGATCATCTTCGCAGTGTAAACACCGATTGGTAATTGGTATTCACGAGACACCAATTCCAACATACGTCAGCGCCTGGGTTATACTGTGGGGATTTCCTTGTTCTTATGATACTTTACATTCGTAATTTATTTTCTTATTGTGATTGCTTTTAAAAGTAATAAGAAACAAGTATGTATGTTCATTTATATGAAGGTCTATTGATGAATCGCCCCACATTATGTTGATACGTAAGACTCTTTAAGAAATAAAGGCCTCAAGGCCACCTTTTTCTATAGTCACACTGAGAAAGAGATATCTATTATAAATGTTATTAATTATATTTTGACCATAAAATGAATTAAAAGAAAATGGTATCTATTTTTCTTTACAGACAATATTTTTATCCAATCCATCTTGGATTAAGTAAGCAGCATGAATGCAATTTTTATTGTCGACATAGAATAACAATTAAATAAATATTCTCTCACGCCCGTAACCCAGAGGGGTAGGCAGAGATTATGGATTTCCATTTGGCACGATCCTGGCACACCTGTTTCGCTTCTTCTTCATCCATACATCTACGCATACAAGCTCGTCGGTTACGGGTACTCCTTATATCGCCCTTCTTTAGTATATTACTAATCTGATCGATATAAGTTCTCCTAGGACGTCCCCTACCAACGCTGCCACTCCCTTTTGCAACATGAATTTGTTATTTTATTCTCCCTTCATTCATCCTTTCAACATGCCCGAACCGTGCCTTTCTCAATTCTAGTCACAACATCCTCTTTTAAGCCACACTTTTCCCTCATAACGCTATTTTTAATCATATTATTCAACGTCACGCCTAATATAATTATAAGGATCGCATCTCAACGGCATTAACTCTACTAAAATGCTTTTCCTGCCACAACCCAGCTCTCACTTCCATATATTAAAGTGGGGACTAGTACAGCATTGTGTATTGCCAGACGAGCCTTCAATATAATAGAGAATACAGCCCTATAAAAGATATTTAAATAAGTTCCGCGACGAACCTTCTCATTTATAATGTTGATTACTTTGTCCAACCGACCGTAACCCGAAATTTAACAAAGAAACTTACTGATAATGAACATTGTATGCATACAGCAACTCACTACTTGATCAAACTACAAAGATCAACCTATCGCCCAGTCAGTATCCATTTTTTCATTCTATTCTCTATATTCCAATCATATTTATTTGGTAAAGGTGTGCACGACCTTGTCGAAAACTTTATGGTTCCCAAAATAATAGCAGATGACGACAACAAACAAGTTGATATATAGCTGATTATATGACAATGTTGGTGAATATCTCACAACGAAGACATGTCGTCATGACGATTTGTTACCGGAGAAGGTCGCAACAAACGGTTCACCAAACAGTGCGACAAGCAAATCACCGGTCGAACACATTCGTGCAACAGATGTTGCAGCTTCACGCTCTACTGCTGTTGAAACTTATAATTAGTTAGTTTAATAAAAGACCTATCGACCTGTTTGACTGTCGCATTTGGTAATACATTTTTAAGCTGTATGTATTTTTTATGAAATCACATTTCAAAAATCGTTAGTTCTATCCTTTGGTAAAATAAAAAATGCGACAACTCTCAAAACTAAGAGCCTTTTTTTATTGTTATTTTTGTTTTCGCAGCACGCTGTTCACAGGCGGCAAGTACGTGCTCGCCGGTACCAACAACTCCGAGGACGGGAGCGGCGTCACCCGCCGTGTCAAAAAGCTATACGTGCACCCGCGCTTCGCCGTTGGCCCGTACTGGCTCAATGCTAAACGCTACGACATCAAACAGGTATTTTTTTTAAATATCTCATTTAAACTAACTAAATAGCTGAAAATCTGTAGATGCTTGAACTCCGGCTTATAGGAAAGTAATATTGACGTTGCCAAATAGCTTTTAAAAAACAAATTTGTCATTACGTACTAGTTATTCCTAACGTGAAATACATTCAAGTGGGCATTCAGTGACTTAGCATTTAGAGACTCATATTCTTAAAACATAGTAGTACTACTTTCTAGCTAGGTATCCACACTTTGTACCTAATAATCATTGCCCCGTTATGTATGTACTTAAATTGATACTTGTTCAGATACTTTACATAAACACATGCCTGCAGTAAATTAAATATAATTGGCTATTTAAAATAGTAATTTAAAGTAGTAATGATGTCGAAGGGAAAAGTGTTTTACGAGTGTGAGTAATTTCCATTTGTCACTCTGTGACTTTCAGGCTTTTGGTATAACTTTGAATGCGTCATTTTAAACAGGTAGCTGCGAGGTTCGACTTCCTCCTGGCCGAGTTGGAGCAACCACTGGAGATGGACGAGACAATAGCCGCCGCTCCACTAAATGAAGACCTTAATCTTGAACCTGGTATTAACGTTGGCTACGCGGGGTATGGCGCGGAGAATCATGGGGTAATTAAATTCATCGATACATTTATATTAAACTAACTTACCATTTGTTCTAAAACATTGACTAAGACAGTGGTAGCGGTAGACTTAAGGCCGTCTCCACCGGAGAAACAGTTTTAGACAGTGGTAGAGCCCGCAACAACATCTGTCGCATGATGATGTGGGCTCGACCGGTGAAATACTACGACCTCACAGAAGACAGGTGTGAAGTAGAAGTATATTGCGTTTTGTCTGATGAGTGAGATGTCGGGGGCCCAGATCCAGTCCTCTTTCGCTTCCCATCCATTTCTAATAAGGAAATGATGCAAGAGGAAAAGGATTTGACGGGCGAGGGTATGGTTAGGAAAAGGAAATATTATTTTTCCTGTTCATAGCCTCCTCTGCCCATTATAGGTAGACAACGCATCTGCAACTCATAGCTTGTTGCAGAATCCTATGGGTAGTGATCACTTATATCAGGTGACCCGCTTGCTCGTTTTCCACTTCTTCTATAAAAAGAAAGAAGTACGACGATTCGCACACAATACACAAAGTAGTGGTGTTTATGAAGTTCGTCATTTTATAACAATTGACAGCAAATTGAGAACTGAACGAATCATTGATAATTTGACGAAACACGTCAAATTATCAATGAGTTCAACGGAAACGGAATAAACCATTTTTTTTTTTGAGAAACACCTTTTAAGAAATTTTATAAATATAATCCTCGTGTATGTGTAACGAAACCTTTAATTATTTTTCATTCGCACTGTAACGCAAGCCAAATATATCAGTTCACAATTTGTTGATTTGACTTCGAATTTTAAATGATTGGTTTTTTTCTGATGAATTCACAATTTTCTGACAGTTTGTGATACGCCTGGTCCGATTATAAATTGACGAAGTTCACAACCGAACGGTGACACATTTCTGCGTTTCGTATCATGAGAGATAAAACGTAACGACATTCTCGTCCCTCCCACATACCCACTCTCCTGTTGTCACAGACCCATCTTTTAAAGCTAACAAAAAATGAGGAGCTTATTGTTAAACATGTTTGGGTAGCGGTTGTAACTCAACGTCAAGTGAGGTTCTTGCTAGTTGAATCCTTACTAGAACAAGAAAATTATTTGTTTTCAAATTATATGTGTGAACGAATGAATGTATTTTATTCAAAAAGTAAAAGTGCTAAAAACTAACAATGTATATGGCAGGAAACAATGCGACATGAGATGCATGGCATGGACCTATCTTTGCTGTCAGAACAAGAATGCGGCAAATTAGAAGAATACGACGCTGAAGATATGATTTGCATCAAGGGACGCGCTCCGCGATACGACTCCGCCTGCAATGTAAGATACTCATTTTTGTATTAACAATATTATACTCTGCTTTATGAAATCTCTGTGCAAATATTTATAACTATTAAATTAATATTTATCAAAAAATAAAAAAATAAACATTTGTCTGTCATCACTATCATTATTTACACTCCGCGCGAACTTTTAAACCCGCGAACTTAAAACATTAGTCGTAAAATTTTCTGACTTTTTCTTTCCGTGATTTAATTTAATCGACGATTGTCCAGCCTAAGCTGAATCCTGTTTAATATCCATGATCATATAGATTTCAGGTCAACTTATATTGGATTATAATAGTTTTCCATACAAACTTACTTAGAAAAATCCTTTCTTAGGCGCATCCAAATTCCAACTCGTGGCATAAGATCCCTTCCCAGTGAGCCTTAATTTAGTCAGTCTAGAGTATATAGACATACAGTGGCAAAATTTTAAAGGCATTTTGGGGACACACTTAATATCAAGTGGTCAAGCGCTAGTTTATTCAATATAAAATAAGCTATGGCTATGGTCCATTAAAATTTGACTGATAGTTTAAGCCCAGCACATATTCGTTGGGTTCATTTTAGAATAGGAAATAAGAATAAGAACAAATCACATTTTTGCCCAATTTGGGTAAGGTTTTTCAGCAGTCAAATTTGACACCTATCAACCTTATTATTAAACTTGTATATCGGCCTAACTTCGCTCGATAGACAAATAAACAACCAAATCTTTTTTTGTATAACATTAGTACAGATAAACTATAATATGTTGTTAAAATACCTCATATTATTAACTTTACAGGGCGAGGATGTAAATTGGTTTGTAATAATTTAAAATGTATTTTATTTTAACATATAATGCAATTTTCCACCAAATGTACCAATTGGTTAAGGTAAAGTTATTTCTTAAATATATACTTCAAGAAAGTGAAAAAAATATCGGCTTTACTATTTTTTCTGTTCATCTTAATATGAAATTTCTGAAAAAAATATCAACCGTTGTGTAATTAATAATGATAATTTCATAATTCGAAACAGGAGAAAAAATAACTCAATTGACTGCTTCCTTTACTTCGTGGTAAAACCCGCAAATCTTCTTTGATTATTAATTGAGCAAACAATAGAAAAACACAGTTTCGAAATACCTGGGACGATATGTGAGAGGATAGAATACATTTCAAGTATCAAACAAGCCTGTCGTATTGATTCGGTAACGACAAAAGCATGATCAAGTCGACACCGATACCCATTCCCCCATTATCTAGTCTTGAAAACGAACAGTTCGCGAACATTACCATTTAAGGAACAACTATTAGTAAGCTATATCAATTTTAATAGACAAGCGCGAATGATGCTAGTACGTGTATATAATGGTAGTTGCAATTATGAGTATAATACTAAAAGACAATTATTATTTTACAGGGCGACAGCGGCAGCGGAATTGTCAACGACCAAGGTGTCCTAGTTGGCATAGCTTCGTGGGTGGAGAACGACGCGATAGAGTGCCGCAACGGAGCGACCGTCTACTGTTCCAAGGTGGCCACAGCACGATCGTGGATACGGAAAATAACCGGCATCTAAATTATTTAACGCCTCATATTTTAAAATCTTCAATGTATAATACTTACAAACTCTGTACTACGTTAAAACGTAAGTCGGTACACTGATTTCCGTCTCTATTTAAACACTTTTAAATGCAGCTTTCTTTTGACAGACAATAACCAAATTGTTATTGGTTATTTTTACTACTACCCGTTATTTACCATATTGATATTGTTTACAATAAATATCATACCAATTGATTATTAACTAGATATTACAGGTACAGTTGACGGGGCTCAATTTGAGATAAAATTTACAAAATGCGAGTTGTGTTTACAATTTCTAAGAACTGTTCTAACTCTGTTTTTGTGTTCTGTGTTCTAATTAAAATATAACCAACTCACATATAGTTGGTTATATTTTAATGTGTTATACAAAGATTTTATATTAGAGTAATATTGTAAATAATATGTGAGGCAATATGTTCGCAGAAAATGTACACTATGTTTAATATTTAGATTGTAAGTTACCATTTTTTTAAGTGACTTATGTTATTTTTAATAATTTCAAGTGCAATGATAAACTTTACCATTGTTAATAATTGTACACGTATCAAGAGAAGAACTTAGTCAATAAGTTTCGAGTAGACTGAAAAGGTTCCATACATTAAACTGTATTTTACTTATTTACTGAGAAAACATTTGGTAATTCAAATTGTTTACTAAATTACAGGTACATAAATAGATTTATTATTACATAAAATCATACGTTACAAGTATCGAGGAAAAGTTATGGCCATTAAATTGTTAATAACATAATAAATATTGTTGAAGAATTTACTGTACCATATTGAGATAATAAAATATATTGTTTGACATCGACGTTCCATAGCTGTAATATAATGCTAGTCAGTTTCGACTCTCTTTTTCATTTTTGTTGTTAATTTAAAACTTGTATGTATAATATAATACAATAAATTAGTTGATATATTTTTAAAGTTCAAATTCAGATTAGTTACCTGCCCATAGGTTTATTGTAAAACAATACTTCATTTCAAGTAATATTTATTAGGCATTTTCTTTGATGTACATAAATAAAACAGGTCATTGACGCTTCATTTTTTTTCCCTATATTTTTTTGTTAATTTCGTGTTTTCAAAAACTTTAATCCGCATCGTATGTTGTTATTTCTATTGACTAGACACAACTTTTGACCAATTACAGTTTGTAATAAAAAAAAACAAATATATTTTTTATTTTATTTTAACAAAACTTCACTACTACAATCTTTTAATTACAGCATAGGAAGAGGGACGATTTAATTTTTTACTAAAAGTATGGTACACTTTAAGTAAAAAAATATATCATAATAATAAATTAATAAAACTAGTATTGTCCTAAATTCATTAAAAATATGTGCAGATTATTTTTCTATAAAACCCCATCAAAATCTTATTATTCTTATAATCCTAGTATTAACACCAAACGATTAATGAAGAAATCAAAACGAAATCCGCACCATGCTAAGAAAGATGCATAACTGTAATGCATAATGATATTCGAAATTGTTCATTGTTAAAAAGAAGCGTCCTCCTCACTTTTTTATTATAAAACCAACCACTACCCAACCATTACTGCAAAAAGGATTTAATTGTAGCCGTCCTACAGTGAATATTAGAAATAGTTATGTTGTTGCTAGAAAGAAAATATTTGGAATTGTAAATCACGTGTGCATTAAAAAAATAAGTAAGAGCATGAACTTTTAAAGTTTAAGTCAAAGTCAAGTCAAGAATAAATCAAACGAGTAAACATTTCACCTTAGTTTCCTAAAAAAAACCTTTTAAGCGCTCATTTATGATGTGTTAAGATCAAGAAAAATGGACGAAAAGTAAGTTTTGAACCTTAAAACAATGGAAATAAAAAAAATGATGAACTGGTTTATATCGTATATATACCATACTAATAAGATTAAAAGAGGAAAGGTTTCTATTGGTACGGATGTCTAAGCGTCTTTCCATTCTATACAATGACAGAACGCACGGGTGTGAAACTAATCGCGAATGCATTGGAAATCATTTTTTACTAAGGTCTTCCAATATATACAAGAGTAGTACGCAAAAACACGTGTACACTTCGTAGTAATTTAACTAACTACCTTATTCCATAATATACAGTGCCAGTACGCGTTTGGACTAAGCGTGTCACGACTAAATAGTTCGGAATATGCCCATGGGAATCTAGTTTCTAATCTATACGCGAACAGTTCGGATTTCGCTATTTTAATTTGATGACCCAACCCTTCAATGACCCACTTCCCTGATAAGTTTTACCAAAATATGGATAATAACGATATTATCATTGAAAAAAAAATGTTAAGATTATTCAAGGTTCTAATGAACACATAGACATAACCATTGACATTTGTACACAAGAACAGCCACCAACCAATGTAATATGCAGCGATGCTGATGATAAGAAAGATTCAACGAATTAACAACTTTTTTTTTTAAATAGTTGTTAATTCGTTGGAAGAGGGTGGCAAACGAGCAAGCGGAGCACCTGATGTTAAGTGAGCGCTACCCATAGACATCCGCAACAACCAGATGTGTTGCAGATGTGTTGCAGATGCGTTGCCTACCATTAATGGACAGAAGAGGATAGACAGGAATAAGGATATTTCCTTTTCCTTGTTAACCGCTCTCCGTCCAATCCTCTCTCCGTTCCCATCCTATCCTTATGAGAAAAGGGTGGAAAGGGGAAGAGGACTGAAATTAGGCCTCCGGCACCTCACTCATCAGACGAAACGCAGAGTACTTCTACTTCACGCCTGTTTTCTGTGAGGTCGTGGTATTTCACCGGTCGAGCCGGCCCATTCGTGCAACAGATGTTGTTGTTGCGGGCTCTACCACTGTTTAGAACAACACCTATTGTCGTTAAATTTAAAAGCCATATGTTAAATCCTAAAAATGTCGCTATAGACCAACTCGCCCAAAATCTTCTATAGTTACTTCAAAAAAGGACTGTCCCGCAAGATAAATTGTACAGCCGACATCAGTATCAAAACAAACTTTAAAGAACAAGCAAACAAAAGAATACAAGCAGGCCGACCCTCAGCTTCAGCACCTGCATCGATAAAAAACAGGACAAGATTTCACAAAGCCGAAGTAACAAAAATCGTAAATAAAGACCGTAGACCCTTTCCCCGCCGCTAAAAGTATAAACGTGATATAACCTTTTTTTCTTTTTACTGTCTAATGTTTAAAATCCAATAGGTTCCCATGACGTTCGAGGATGTACAAGTTTAGCATTGGTTATCCGACTATTTTACGGTTGCTTGTAATATGCGGTTTGATAGTGAATGTTACAGTTGGCCTTTGTCAATAATTGAACACATGCGTTTTATGTATTCTTGCGTAAGTCATTTTTACGCTGTCTCCATTAGCGGTTTACCCAAAGATCTAAAAAAGTACCGAGTAGATCACTGTCTAAGAAAGGTTAAATTTAATTAAATTCATTTATTTCCGATTCATCCATATTGTGATTGTTTAAAAAGTATGTTAGTAAAGGACACAATAACAAAAGTAAAATGAATTATATTTTGTAGACCTCCCTACAATGATTGAGAAAAGGTCCATCTAATCTAGTAGCTATCATGGCCAGGATGCTGTTGGAGCTAGCCTGCAGAATAAGGACGCGAATCGCTTTTTTATAGGAAAATGGGGCAAACGAGCGGCGGGAACAACCAACACCAGAGGAACTGCAGATGCATTTCCGGCCTTTTAGAAAGAGATAGGCTCGCTTCTTATTATGGCATAGAAACCGTCGATACGCATCTCCACAGTCATGCCCAATGCACTGCAGAATTAAAGCAAACAATATTTTTGGAAAGTTGCCTACTAATTAAACCACCAGTCTTATATCTATGTCTAACCAATATTATAAATGCAAATGTAAGATTGTTTTAAAAACGTAAACACTCAACCGATCATCATGCACATTGCCAAGGGTTCAGAAAAGGACATACGGTAATTTTTAATAATAATAATAATATGCGCTCACGCCCGTCACCCAGAGGGGTAGGCAGAGATTATGGATTTCCATTTGGCGCGATCCTGGCACACCTCACTCGCTTCTTCTACATTCATACATCTACGCATGCATGCTCGTCGGTTATGGGTGCTCCTTATATCGCCCTTTTTAAGTAAACCAGTAATTTGATCGATATAAGTTCTCCTAGGGCGTCCCCTACCAACTCTGCCACTCACTTTTGCAACATAAATTTGTTTCGTTATTCTCTCTTCATTCATCCTTTCCACAAGCCCGAACCACCGAAGCATACCTTTCTTTCTTTTTCATAGCATAAGGGAAAAGTGTGGCTTAAAAGTGGACATTGTGACTAGAATTGAGAAAGGTAATTTTTATCCCGAAAATAAACTGTTCCCCAGGGTTACAAAAAATATATAAACTTCATTTTAGCTTTAATTATATCAGCTTTCACATGTTACCTATAATTTCAACATACGCACAATCAAATGACAAAAATTTCCAGCGAGGAGAATAAGAAACAAATGCGGTAACGGCTGTTTTAATACTAGCTGTGTCCTGCGGTTTCTGCCGCCCTGGAATTTTACTTAAACGAAATGATATTACCTACTAAATACTACCGTAACCTCATCATCTCCCTGCCCTTTTCCCGCGTATCTGGGGTCGACACAGTATGGCCGTAGTACAGTAAAATTGATATAACTTTTTTATTTATAAACCGATTGAGATAAAACAAACACATAATGTTAAGTGAAGCTTACCACAATACATTAGTGAAAACCGCACCCAAATCGGTTAAACCGTTTCTGAGATTAGCGGTAACAAACGCACAAACAGATAAAAGTTCTAATAATTATTGTTTTGGGTTTTATTGCGTTTATGAAGGCCCCCAAGAATAGTTTTTCTCAAAAATCTTCCATGTACAGAATCAATAGCGATCACTTACATTATTTAGATTAAAATTTTAAAAAAATTACTAGGTAATATTTACTTTTTTGATCTATCATCCGTCATTACAGTCGTCACACCCATCTTGATCATATCCTTTCCCGAAATCCATCCATCTTGTCTTAAGCCTACCCCTACCGATATATCCCTCTACATTCATCTTTGTCACATGCCATTCTTTCCTTCTCATAAAATGACCATACTATGCTAACCTTTTGCTCCTTAACTTCGTCACTGTATCACACATATCTTGTACATTGTGCCAAATTAAATTATATCTTCTGTCACCGATGTATGATTCTCAGTTTGCCGATTATTATATGTAA
>JWHW01043104.1:490353-516653 GCA_000931545.1 Papilio glaucus
TTGACAAATTGACGGAATCTATGTGTAATATTCATGTAAAGATGTAACAATTACAAGCTTATCTAATCATGACAGCTATTGGCTATTCACTTTTTATTATTATATTAAATTAAATTAAATAATATTTTGAGACGATTAGATGATAATAAAAGAATACAATTCTCCAATCCAATTTTTGAACTTGTTGACCAGGGATTTGCGACTATGTCGAAAGCCGCGTACAGATTACTTGCAACCCAACGTGCAAAACTTATCTCATACGTTCTAATGTGTTCTCGCACTAAAAACACGCTACGTGCCATTCGCGCGCGTTACTTCTCCTCGATTGTCGATTTTCCGACGAACGCTTTGAGTGCGCGCAGTGTGGATGTGATCGATCGATCTGGTCGGCTATTCCCAAAGCAGCCCCGCGCGCTGCGATCACGATCACTAATGCATGGAGAAGACTGTATACACTGAAGTAATATTATTGAAACACCGACAATACTCTTGTAAACTTCTAAATCAAGTGGCTCCACGGCGTGAGCGCTAAAAGCTGCTTGGAAAGGCAGTTCGCAGTAAACGCGCGCAGCGTGCGCGCGGACCGTCTACATGCGGTCGTGTTGCATTGCATGTTGTGTTGCAAATAATCTGTATGCGCTTAAAGCGTGCGTGCGGCGGTTTTTTTAAAAGACTTGTTGTAAAACTAATCTTGACCGGCAAAAAATATAAAATATAAGTTATATTTTAGAAATAAGCACCGCAGTTGCATTTCTATTTTCTCCTTCATGTCTCATGGTCATCTGTTGCAAAACTTTTAACACGGTAGTCATTTAGTAGTATTTTTGCTAGGATATAACTTTGAATAGTAGTTAGTAATTCGTCATCTGTGTATAGTGAATAGTTTTATGACGGCATCATGGCATTGTTCCCGCCGGTCGCAGTTCCGACAGTGACCTCGACGTTGTGTACATTTGTAATTAAATTACGCAATAACCTTAAAGCCTCGCGAATTTCTCAGAGTATATTTGGTCACAAGATTTGTTTATATACATATATATGAATTATTTGTAAGGGCCACTGCCACATATAGGTTTGGTCTAAGTTATAAGCTGAAAATATCCTTCAATAAAACTTATTATAATTTTATCCACCTAAATGTTGTCATTTTAATTTCTTTCTTCTATTATGATCTACCTATTCCTACACATAAAAACCCACTAATTTTCGTTGCTTTAAACGTCGTATCTTTTATTTCTTTCTCGAAAATAATTACCAAATTTCCCACATCTTCCACAATGTTTTAACCAAATTACTGTAGCTGCCCCCTTCCCTTGTTTGCTGCAATGCTTTTTGCGTCTTTCACACTCCGAAACGAGATTCAATAGGTAGCTATTATTACAAAGTTCTGTACTTGGGAACTACAAAGGACTTAAGAGCTTAAATATGCCTTGAGAAAACTTATAAACTCTAAAAGGGCTCTACAGATCTGAATGAAATTTTGTATTTAAATAGGCTTTTTATTTTGAAATTTATCTATAAATGTGTCTGTCCTGCAAAAAGAATCATCACAAAAAAAACTAATTTAAGAGCTTACCTTAACATTCTGTGAGATAGCGCTATAAGACGTTATTCTAATACTAAATATATGTTCCGATAAATCACATTACTAAAGTCGTAGAGTGAAGCTCGGTCGCCTAAATACTTATTATTATGAACGCCGAGCATAATCTGTATCATATAATTCTCAAAAAGATTGATTTAGTTCTACACTCACAATAAATAAATAACTGATCTGCGGTTTTGAATTAATCGGCCCTCTTCTTCTTCCACTTCAAAGGCAATTGATAAATATGGGAAAAACATTTTTCCGCAGATTAACGCTTAAAATAGTGTCATTAAATAAATTACAACATTGAAAAAACTTTTCGATAATAGACACACACAACTCGAATCTCATGGTAACAGGAAGTTCCTTAGTAACGCACTTCCTACACGATCTTATAAAGATTTATAACAGGTACTACTTGTTCACCTCGTGGTACGCTCGTACCAGTCTCATGTTACATTGTAAACAATTATAAAGCCCATATTCGACATTTAAATCGCAATTAACGATCTTTAGAATAAAACATATGGAGGTTCGTACTAATTTATTTGTTATTTAGAAGTATGAGATATTATCAAAGATACTGATCAAGATGATCAATACAAAAAAGTTCGAGTCTACCCTAAATTTGCAGCCCTACGTTCCTATCAGCTGAAACGACGATTCAAATAAATATTTTGCACAGCTAATATTTGTTTTATCCGTAGATAATTTTATCGGTTCCAAAGAACCGATTTGATAAAATCCTTTTACTATTACATAACTACCACATTATCTTGAAACACATACAAAAAAGGCTACCAGTAAAAGACCGGTGTTTGAGCTTAGAATCTTCATGAACTTTATACAACGCTCCAATTCAAAGTCAAATGTAAGTTACGGAAGGTCAACAAGCCCGAGCGTGTCTCGGGGAGTCATTAAATATTTCCACATCGTGCATTCAATAGCAACGCTCGGGCATTTTATTAAAAAATAAAAATCAACCTAACGACCATACGTGTTCCTAGATGAAGGTTACCACCTATAATGATTGTTTTATCTTTATAATGACCAATCGTGAAACACTAAAATCAAAATCAAAATCTTATTGTTCAAGTGACGTCTGAACAATAAGATTATTTTGCTATACTTTACTAAACATTGTCTTATATATATATAGATAATTATTACACATATTAGCTATTCCTCTTGTTATTTACCAACACAGTACAATAGTCGTATTACTCCGGTACTTTAAAACAAATTATATAGTAAACCCACATTTTATCTTAGCTTATTTAGAGTAAAAGAAATGTATTCCCAGCTTAAGTAATTATCAAGTTACATTTAAAAGGCCCGATAACTGCAGATTGGCTTAGTCTGGACCTCTAAAACAGTAACCAACAACAACGTGCGTGATTCTGTTTGGAGTTTTAATTTAGTTTGTTTACAACAAAATTATTGAATTACCAATGAATGAGATGTGTAACTTAAAAACTCCCGAGATAAGACCCAATGGCTGATGTGGTTTGGGTTTTTTGCTAACCTCCTACGGCGCTTGTACACGCCAAGAAATTTCACCGTGTCTGCAGCAGATAGGAAAAGTTTATCATGTACACGACAAGAATTTTAGCGGATCTAAGCACGAAAACTCACCGTGTCTGCGGCAGACGAGACGAATAGGACCGTGTAAACGACAAGATTGTTTTCGAGTAGTCGTACGTGGGGTGCGCTACACTATTGTTGTCATTGAACTTAACACTTGAATGTACATAAGAAGATTACCACGTTTGACAAGGTGTTGAGTACTATAGACAATACTAAAATGCCAGAAAGTATTTCTAATTTATTAATAATTTTCTAATTCCTAACATACAACGTACGTACAAAGTGTGTAAATCGGCCAAGTCGCGCTGCCTTTGTCCGTTTTGTAATAGTTATTGATACAACTGCGTTTCGCCAAAAGAGAAACGTTAAAACTAAAAGAGATTAAAATTGAAAAAACAAGAATCTCCAATTGACAATTTTATCGTTATGTGGACTGGTGTCTGGTGATCTTTACTCGCTATTGAATACCACATTAGAAGGTATAAACAGATTGTTATGAATTTAACAATTACTATTCATGCAAACTTACTTAAGATCAACGAGAGAAGGAATTATTCAAGAGGTATTACCTTAAAGCAGACTGAGCAGAGGCCGTCAGTGGAGGGGTTTCCGTAGAAGCCGCATCCTGAGCGACAGAGCGCCTCCATCGGGTTCGATTCTCGCTCCATACTTGTACGATAATTTCACGTTACAACACAACAACAAAACTGTCCTAGCAGTCAACAACAGTACGATTGCACAAACAGTATATTGCACTTTATTGTCTTAACACAAAACTGCACAATGATCACAGAGTTCAACGTTGCAATTTAGTCGGTTCCTTTGTTCGCGCACGGGTCTGCGCGCGCGGGTAGTGGCTTTCCTTGCCGTCTCGCTACTTCTTTCTGTGTCAGGAACGCGGAGGGCCCTGCAACAAACAATAATGTCATTAATTAGTTAGTCTGGTGTAACGTACTGTAATTTACAAGAAAGTTACAACAGATACTTATTATATTATCAAAACATAATTCGTGTTGTAATTAATCCAAAAATGTGGTGACACATATTTTTATTTTCTTCTGGTAAGTTAAACAACAAAAACAATAGAGTAAACGTTTCCCATTACTAATCTATGGTTGAACAAAGGCTACCTAATAATAATTATTTTTTTAATCAACATTATTTTTCATTCATATAAAAATGTACATCAAGTAAACAAAAAATAAAACACAATAACATACAACAATAACTGAAATATGCGTCATATTCAATGAATTCAATGAAAACCATTGATTACACTGGAATCTTGCTACCCAGGCGCACGCAACATTTGGATAAATCATACAAAGATGTACATATTAACTGTTCTGATTTCCGCTTTGTTGCGTTAACTATAGATGAATTATTTATTCTATGGCTAACTAGTTTAAAAAAACCTGTTTCTATTATTTATATATATAAAAGTTTTTGATAACTGATATCACTATTCAATAAAGCTAATTTAACTTCTCACGTTTTAAACTTTAGATATGGGTCCAGCCACATAGTTATCAAGATATTCTTACATCTATCTCAATAATATATTATAATACATTAATGTGAAACTACTTAGAATGTTGAAAATAACTATATTATCTATACTAATATAAGTAATATTTAATTAAAAATAAAACAATAACCTCACTGACTATACCTATATGCCACTCCGGGCAGGAATACGCATTGAGTGACACCTAACTCTTATAAATCGATAAGTCGTTTGGGTGACAGGAGTCACAATGTCAAATCACGATCACTCATACATTATATTATAAACACACAAACCCGCAAAAATACATTACCCTCCTGTCAGTCGGGCTATAAGGATAACTATATTAGTTTGCGCAATACGTTTTATAACAGTTAACTAGTTTCGAGATGAAACGGGCATGACGCTAGCTCGAATAGTTATTAACAGTTGGATAGAAAGCGGTATCTCGTCTCGATTTCGTAGGGGCGACGCATAATATGCATAACGACAAGTTTGCATAACATGAGAGAGAGCTATGGTCTAAGTGGAACGCGGCTAAACGGAGCATGGCCCGCGTCAAGGTCTCGTCGCTGTCAAGTGGCCGCGATCACCAAACTGCTGTATGACCGTTTTATATAGACTATTGTTCATTTTTATTTTAAACGCACAGGTATAAGGATTTATTAATTATCAAAGTATGCTAGGTGTAACAATGTTGTGATACTGTGAATTGAATCGACAAAGTTTTAACTAGATAAATTCAAATTGTTGTTCCCGTTGCTAATCTATTCTAGCTAGATGAAACGATTAAAAATATAGGTGCGAGAGCGACGAGACGAGATATAGGTCAGAGTTGTATACATCTTTACATTATAAAAACAAAGCTTGACAAGAATTTATACTATTGTATTTGGACCACTTTAGTCGGATGTACATTTAATATCTCTTTAATCTTAAAGTGGCAACCCTATTTACGGCCTGCTGTGATGAAACGTCCACACGATACCGCCACTATAGCCTTCAAAAGTTAATGTTAACTCGTCGTTTATACGTCATTTCAGCAATACAAAACATAGGCTAAGAAACGCTGCGTACTCCGCGTAAGCAGTCCGGAGAACTTAGAAATTACCTAAATCATTAATGCATTACAATTCTCATAGCGTAAAAGTGAAATCATTGCATGTACGCTGCACGCTTAGGTAAAGACTTGGTACGAAAGAGTGAACAAAATGCGCAGCGCACACGCATTTAACTGATGTTTAGCGAATGAATGCGGATTGAACGTACATATATTACAAGAGTTTGATTTGCCGAGACGGTGTAATAATTCTTTGCCTTAAAAAAAACTAGTTAACGAACAATGCACAGGTATATATACAGTGCCGACTGACCAGTCGTTACTGTAGTTATTATGGTCTCACAGGGCTGGCCGTGTATCTAATTCCAACAAGACCCTACGCCCTAAAGGAATACAGTTAATAAAAATATTGTTATTAGATATGCATCTATAAATATCGGCCATAATTCATTCAGTATTATAACATGTTTTAATAGGGTTTTTCTACTTATTTACAACTAGCTAGCGCTCATACAAAAATTAGTCTTCAATACTTAAATTTGACTGGGTTCGTTTTTTTTTGCATTGCATATTTTTCTACATTATTAAATCAATCATTACTTATTTCCCTACATTCTCCTTCTATATTTTCTTAGGGATGGCATTATTGTCCGCCTTCCGGTTACATTACGACGTGATACGTCATAAGTGACTACCTTAAGAGAAAAGTAAACATTGAAAGAACTTTATGAAGACAAAGAATTATTAGTCATTCCTGACATCTGTGTATAATAACGATGGTCATGGATAGCTCGTGTTTATGGATATCTATTGGGAACCTATTATGACCAGTAATGCACAAATGACAGGGCGAGATAATAGTTAAGTGTAGATAATGGATGAGTGTTTTGTTGTTTATACTAATTCTATCTAAACGATATATGATTAACCGCAAGAAATACAGAACAGCTCGCATTTACGTAAAGTGCGCGCTGGTGTTTAATAAAGTTTAGACCAATTGGGCGCATATAACACTAACAGTTGCCTTTGACTTCGCTTGCTTTTTAAAGATGAATCACGCTTCCAATTTTCCATACTACAGTATCCTTATAGATCAATTGCCAAACATCCTATCTCAGTGCTCGCCCACATTGCTCCAGAAAGCTTTGAGTAAAATTTGACATCCCTAATTTCATCCCTTTCACCTTTTTATATTTATCGATATACTAGTGGACCCGACAGACGTCCTGTCTTAACTATGGAAATTAACTTCAAATTTGTATAATGAATAAAAAATATTCTAAAAAGATAGTATTTGTTATTTTAATGCTTATAACACAATATTCTTATTTTCTGGCGCCTATTTGAATAGTTTTCTTTGCATTCTGTCCAACTGTCAAACGATAGACAGTAATCAAAAGCGCTGAAGCTACTTTAGAAAAGGTCGATAGGTTTTCTTAAATTTTCAAATTTTCCACACTACTTTTTCTGAAGAAAATTCTCCTGACAATACGAAACATAAAAAAAAGAATTAACGACATCGGTCCAGTCGTTCACGCGTGATTTCGTGACTAAGGGAAAAACAAATTCATTTTTAAATATATACATTAATTTATATTTATTCTGTGGTGTTTCAGTATGGTGTAAGTAGCGATGATTCATATCAAACTGTGGCTGGGCTCGGCACATGGCCGCCGTGAGCTCGCACTCATCGCGCTCCACTTATAATCCTCACCGGGTCAAAGTCCAGTTACATGTGTGACGCCCGCCATTAGTGCGCCGCGCACCGGTCTTTACGAACTTCTATTCCCTACACATCTACAGTAAAGTTTAAAAGTTCACACAGGGAGAATTGACTCCCCAGTAGTAAATTGGCCAGTGTTACCATTAAAATGTTAGATTTTGAAATAAATTTATCAGTAATCAATATAGCTAACAAAAAAAACTGTTATCATCCACAAACGTGACAACATGAAAAATTTATTTTATCGCGAAGTATGAAAATTGTGAAACATTTAGGTCAGGGTCTTTTCACACTCCCAACGGCAAAGCCAGCAAACTGTACATATTTCCAATGGACACGCATCAATTACTTGGAACTCTATAATAAGCAACGTTTAGGTATTTAATGGACTCTTATCTATCTTAGAACATGGCACTAAACAAGAAGAGATATGATTTAAAAGATCATATCTCTGACCCAGACATCTATTCAATACTAACGTTTTGGTTAATTTTGACCCTCGGCCAAAAAAGGTTGCCGACCCCTGCTCCAGGCGGCTAAAAAAATATTCAATACACTCTGCGCTACGGCAAAGATTTAAAAGTCTTGTAAAGCAAATAAAAAAAAATTGGCCTACAATATGTTTATGATACTAAGCTTAGATCATAGCTTAAGGGCAATGAACGAATAATTTAATTGTAATGTAAAACTTCTTCTCAGCAAGTCCGTTCGATATAACATTTAATTAATAATCCCGTGAGTTTATGTCCAATATTTATTTCATTGTGAGCATTTCAACAAAAGTTTATACAAATCCATTTAATCGACGTACATGTAAATAGTGTTAAATTTAGTCAGTATTTTGCGTTATACCGAAGGAAGGCGACGCTATCTTCTTATCACAATGACATGACTCGAAATTTGAAAGGATAAATGTAAGCAAACGCTGATAATCGAAGCCAAAACAGAAGCTAATAAATTATTATGGTTCACGTGAGGCACGCGTGCCTCCATTGTATTTACTCTTCTACGTCGTACTCTTTAATCTTGAAAATGAATAATCATAAACATATTTTTTACCACTTGAAAAACAGCTGTAGCAACTGTAACGTACGTGTAAGGAGTTTATATTTACTACAAACTAACTAAAGTGCTAGGACGTGGGAGGCTATAATCTGTAAAACAAACTTCTACAAGAAAGTTCGTATCGCGAATCAATATACAAAAGACTAAGAATTGCGTCGTTACCAATAAGAATGGACTTTGAATACCTCTTAAAACTATGAATAAATCACCGTGTATTTGAATGGACTTGCGTCTTTAATGTTATAGGTGATACTACAATATACACAGGATATATTTTTTATTGTGTGACACAAAACACGCCTTGACTCCTTCAATCAGATACCCGTCTAACAGACATTACTTCCGTAATGTCTGTTAGACCCGTCGTGTAGTACCCGTCTAACAGGCAGTCTTGTTATGTTAATAATCTATCCCTAATTTGACAAGCATCAAGCTTATAGTTATATATAGTTTTATGTTTTACAAAAGTATTAATTGCAAACTGCAGCACGGCCAAATAATTGAAAGATAGGCGCGTAGTATCTGCTCGGCGTGGCGAGGCATGTGTGCCAAGGAAAACGTTCGATTAGTCGGAAACGTGGCGCTCGTTCATACCACTCGATACATCGTCCAATCAAAACGCTTTCGAACAACGATATACGATTCCCCAAAACAAATCTATAATGATGACTACAGTCAGTGGATTACATGTTTTGCGTTGCGTTTTTCTGCCGTGGCCTTTACTGGCTGTATTAGTATACCGTCTGTAGATCGAACTTCGCTCCGCGTTGTCATGTATGTCAACGTATGCAAGACCTTTCGTTTCGTTTAACTTCGGAAAATATTTAAATTCTTTGATAGCAATGCAAAATCTTGTACATTACGTACAAGATTTTGCATTGCTATCAAAGAATTTATCGTCCATAACACAAGATCTTTCAGCCGAGTCGTTACATTTTATAACTTGTGATATTATAAATATTGTTTTATAATTGTTTCGGAAATATCTACAAACAAAAACATGCTAAGATGAATCGTTGACAAAGTGATGGCAGTTAGTATAAAGAAATTACAACCACAAAACGAGTCTCGGAATTCTTTTCGAATCAGCAGCAAGATATAATTTAGCAGCAGCAGCATTTATGAATGTGTATTATAATATTGTCATAACAAAACGATGTGAAGCGATTGTCTATTGACTTGGCAAAATTAAACTGCATGCTGATAAAACAATGAGTTTTTGTTTTTCGAATGAACATAAAGACGTTGTTAGACTCATTCCACGGCTTATTGAGACCGAACAATCTTGATGATAGGCGGATAGCGAGAGCGAGATTAGATTAATCAAAAGTAGGAGCCTTTCATCTGACGCGATGGTCCGTATCCGGAAAATTCGTGACAAAATCACAAAGTCCTATACATAAGTAAAAGATACAATTCTGGAGTAGGTAACCAACCTGTTTACTATAACATTCAAACACAACGTCGCCTGCAAAATACAGCATCTGTAAATGAAACGTAATTATAATCCATTATGAATTCTATGTCCAACTTTTGCCACAGGTTGCAGCAGCTACTCAGACTTGGTCAAAACGAATTCGGCATATAATGCATATTAGCATGACGTCACAATACAATCGGCACTTGAAGAATTAATAAGCAAACAAAGAGTGTCCATTGACAACGGTCCAGAGTAAACAATGAGCCGGGGCTGCGTTCTATTGCTGGGCTGGGCGCGAGTGTATTGCTAAGCGACGGCGCGCGGGGCTGGGCGGCGGGGCTAGTATGCGGCGCCCCGCTGACCCACATACGGCATCGGCTACGCAATCCGCGCGCGACCCGCTTCGCCCTGCGCCTTCCTATTATACGACTGTGTTTATTCATGTTCTCTGCTAGAGATACTCTTTGAGTAGATAAAAAAAACTCAATCTCGTTACCAGAGAAGCAGACACTAAAGCTTAAATGACAAAATAGTCTAATGGCTCATGAGAACCGGTAAAATGTTTCAAAGACCACATCCTAATTCACACATTACAGAATATGGAACAGAGCCCAGGAATGACATTATCTAGGTAATCTAACCGATATTCTAACGCTTTGTAATACAGTAAGAACGCTTTAATAATAATAAGTGGCCTTTGAACGTTTCAAGTCATTACACTAAGGTCGTGATGAGTTATCGTTGTAAACTGGCTTAATAGACCAACAATAACTATTGTACGAGTTCATTAATACATAGAAATACATTTAATATATAACGTTAGTGTAATAAGAACTCTATCGAAACTTTTAAAACGCTAGATAAAAAATACATTCATTATTTTCCCCAAATGAATCAAATAGTTCCTTTTTGGGAAACTTGGCACTTTTGGGTAAAACATCTCTGATAATTAGTATAAAATGAAAAAACTGGAAATCATATCCATAACTTCAATGTTTATTTCATATCCACTTATACTTTTTTATTTAATACATTGTAAATTAGTAAAAATTTAACATAATTTGAAACAATAACTGTTTTAAAACTAAAAGTCGCTCACCAGGGGAGGCCGAGAAACATGTGTTGTCAGACCCAAAGACAAACAAAAAATAATTTTACCTCGACTAACTTATACACGAACACAGATTGAGTTTTTTGACATTTTTAAATCGAGTCTGTTGTTCAAGCTAAAACCCAGAAATATAACTTAATGATCCACTGAAAAACAGACATTGCCTGGTTAAATTTTGAGCCAGTTTCTTTCAATAGCTTCTCTTTTTTCGCTTTTATAAAACCTCAACATTAGGAAGGAATAGTGTCGTACTTCGATTTAGAAATAGTAGTTCAATAACTGGGAATGGACAGCGGTAGCGGGAATGGCCGACGGTTTATCTACCTCAACTCCGGCCTTAGCGGGAGCTTAATAAAAGTTTAGACATTCTACAACACGACAATGTTGTACAGGTCATGCTTTATTCAAAACTAAATTAATTAGTTGCAAAACAGGTAATTTATTTGAAACAGCCTACGTTGATGCTTGATAAATTAAAAGTACTAAGTTTTTTTTGCTTCTATAACAAACTGCGCCTTACAAGTCAAGCATAGAGTTTTAGCTACGACCAATATTTAGGTCAGGTATATAGGGCGTGCAACTAATCCGAATTTGAGAAGACACGTTCAATTGATTGCGTTTGAGCCGCCGCGAGACAAGATACGAAGTCCGGCGAGCCGCCCACCCAACGGTAATTGTAACGGTAACACAAAAATCGTGCACCTCCATCCAATAAATCCTCCGAAACATCACAAGGTTCAATTCGGTGTCCCCCCTATGTAAACCAGACTATGCAGTATCCATACAATTGGATACATTTCTGATTGATACTTAAAGCAATAAACTTGACATTCAGTCTTTGAATGCTGAACTACTAAATTGCCGGAAGTCACCATACACCCGACGCATTGTCGGTACTTTTAAATAGACTTCGAATTTAGATACAAATAGAATTATTATTAAAATGTATTAATATAACACTAAATTGTTATCAAACAAAAAAAAAACGAGGAAATTCCAAAACAGAACCGAAACGAGGTCAACAAAATTACACTCTTCCAAGACGTCGATATAAAAAACCTAACTAACCGCGAATCGGCGTAGTACCTACATTATCAACACAGTCACATACACAAGTCTGCTCGGCGGAAACGTCACAAACCAAAAATAGCAGATCCAGGGTCTCACATCCGATGCTTCCGTGAAGTTTCGCAACATGGAAGTAGGGGCGAGAGGTGATCATGATTCAACAGGGTCGATCAACAAAGCGAGTTGTTTAAGGGAAGGACAATGACATTAGCATTAGACGGAAGACGTCGTCGCAGCGTGCGGCGTACACCGCGCACGCCAAGATGGCCGCCGCGACGTCAGCTGATCGCACGCGCAACTGTACGTTCGCGCATATCGCTCTCTCTTTCGGCGCAAACGATTAACAATGGCGCGTTTAAACATTCTAGTGAAACAATCAATGCCTTTGCAAAATACCGTCGCGATATTTGTAGCGTGTTATATCTCTCAAAGGTATTTTGAAACCGATCGCTATGAAGAGGAAACTCAATATAAAACAAACAAAATTATTTCTTCAATTGATCTGCGGTACTGACAGAAATACTTTTACGATAAATACTTAAAGCAAATTAATATACCAATGTAAACAAGACAAGACTGATGAAATAGCAGTCATTTAGTGAAAATCGAAGGATTCTTCTTGCAGGTTCTTGTCATTGCAAATTTTGTCCTAAAAGTATATAATGTGAAATTTGTTATGTTATGTGTTTGGACAACAAAAAAAATGAAAGTACATAATATTCATTTGCTAAAATCATACGCATTGATGAACAATTAAATTTGAAATCTGTTTTACCCGAACCATATGGTATAGTAATAATTTATAAAATTATTATTCCTGCTATAATGAGAAAATAGTTGGAGGTATAAAAAATATTATAATAGGTACAAAAATTTTCGTCTATTGAATTATTTCACAAATTACATTTCCCACGAATGATGAGTTTGAATTCTTTATCTCCATAACCCACTAAATTTCAAATTTACTAACTAAGTCATCTCTACCGCTTTCATCTGTTAGTTTATGTTTTAGGACTCTCCTCATCGTATTACGAAGCCTCTTCATTCATGTTTTATTAGAAATTAAATTAAACAATAAACTTTAATCATTTTGTCAATTTTTATAAAGTAGGCTTAAAATAAATTTGAAACGAAAAAACTTGAATATCGATCGATAATTATCACTCGGCTCACAAAAACGATACAAATTGCACGGCAGTTCGAGATACGTGAGGGCAACGACCTTCTGACACCAAGGTCGGATCGGCGGCCTTCAAAGATCCTCGTCTAGCTGGCACAGCCTCCGATCATCCCGCGAGGTAAACACACAGAAACACACGCACACTCCGCCACAAAGAATTACCTTCAGACGAGAACGTGATCTCATGGCCACGTCGTAACTTATACTTGTTGTTTAACTCGCGCACGTTCAATTGACAAAGGAGTGAAGCACTAATAGACACTGTTATCTAAATGATAAGGCGTATTAGTTGCAATTGCAATTTAAACTGGAACGAGAGAACTTTGTATAGCGTTGGACGGCCTCAGCGGAGCTCCGTCTAGCGCGACGTCCCGAAGTCGACTGAGCGAGGTGAGGCGAGCGGGCCGTGTACCGATTCGCGTCATTGTATTTATTCACACGCACGCACTCACCATTACAAACAAACCGCTGCCCGCTAGCTGATAAACACATGCCCACCAAGTCAGCGAGCCACCTCGATAGCAGGCCTCATATCACTACCACCATTATACGCATTGGCTGCGCATTAATTGTGGCGTGCTATTCTTATTAAAACTCTAGTAAAATTGATGAATCATGCAGGAGTTAGTGAATCACCACTTTCTGTAACTAGATGGCAATTTCGTGCGCTGACGTCATTAATTGCAGTGCTGTTAAATTTCGATTCAAGTTTTATAGGAACTACAAGAGTAACATGAGATGCACTATCCATATGTTGCGTTGGCGCGGAACCGGGACTTGTCCAGATGGTATTTTCAACGTAAAATGGTAATGTTAAGCTACATATGCAACGGGCGCATAGTGATAAGACGGTAATTTCAAACAATTAAGCCATATTAGTTATCTGGAATCTGAGAATACATTATTATCGCAAATTAAATATAATCATAAAATTCATAACCTAAAGGTTTAACTAAAACAGCACATTTTACAAAACATTGGCTGCAAAGTATGTATATTATAATGAAAATATTTTCATTCGATATTAGAGCCGTCGGTGCAATATTAGCTTCAATCACCAGTACTTCTTCGTGCCAAGAAAGACTAGTCCTACTTGATAAAATGCGGTGTCTTTAGTTTGGGTAGTTGTTTTTTTACATTAACGTTCAAAAGCTTTATGGACTTGTTTACCAAACGCATAAAGGCGTAGAAGCTCGAAATTGCAAATACAATATAAACAAAGCTATAAGACCGCGGGCCGGTGCAACGAAGGCGATGGACGCAGACAAAGCCGCCGGCGCGAGTCGTCGATCTCCCCCAAATTAGTCCTGGGCCGGGGCGCTGACCCCGAGGCCACGCGCACCGCCGCATTCATCTCATGCACACACGCACGAGCACACAACGCCGACCAACACTTTGATCGTTTAAAACAAACAAATTCTATCAAACCACTTGCTCCAATAAAACATTACAAAAATCAAAACAAGGTCAATGAAACAGTAACACGTGGGAAAGCTTGGTACAGTGAGACGCAGTACATTCTCACAAATCACGTGGCCCTGGACGACAGAACGGCCGCTGCCAAGATTGTTGGCAGCCCGCTCTGCGCCCGATAAATCTGTTGCCTCAAAGGGAATCGGCCAACCAAACAAATTTATGCTTGCCGACAATACGAAAAATTCGTAAAGGAACTTATTACATTGGTGTTAAATTGCCATAATTACAAATAAGAACATATAGTTAATATTTTTCCCTAGGTATGTTCTATATATGAAGGCATAAATAAATATAACCATTAAAACAGAGCACAGTATTCTGATTTATAATGCGTCGACCTAGCTCAGAATACAAATAAGACATATAATATTTGGTGGGTAAATGTTATTTTAATATAAAATATAGCTAGATTTTTCATAGTTAATTGTTAAGCTGGTAACCAGATTATAGTGAGTCAGACTTAACGCTAGGTGGTTGCCATGTGGCAGACAAAGTGATCGCAGCTGTGCGTGCTTTGGAGCACGAAGGACGCACGGATATGGGTGCGTGGCTAGCGCCTAGGGTTTCCAAACTTCCGGATTTTCGTTCTAACTTTTTATTCTTTGATTTTTTTTATTCTCTTTAGTTTATTTTTTTTAGACGCTAATCGTCAAGTACTTTTAATGTTCTAGATAAAAAATGTTTTTTACTTAAAACCTACAAAGTTGTGACGAAAATTTAAGTTAAGCACTGAGTAAAAATATGCTATTTAATTGATACTGTGCTAATCTAATATGAAGCCCTTGGCTATTGAGTGTAAAACCTCTTTTTAATATCAACATTTTAGTTATCCAATGGGATTTAATGGCAACTATTAATAAATCTACAGATGAAAGTTGTCTAAAGGCCATAGACATACTTGCCAACCTCAATGAGTAAATTAAAACTCATTGCTAAAAATTAATAGTATTTTGTAAAGAATTTTGTTGATACAATGAAAATGTAGGCCGTATTAAACATTAAACCTCTTAATGAAGAACCATTAACAGTAAAAAAAGTGAAAGGCAGAGGCTTACTACTACTTACTTTTATAAACATTCTCTTTTACACACTATATATGTATTATTTTTAACAATTTGAACATAGTCTATATGCAACATAACCTTTTATATAAAGATTACTTTCACAGATTTTCATATCAACAACAATTATTCGTTATAATAAGTACATACCACAGATATCTTAAAATCTTTATACAAATATATTGAATGGCTATTTAGTTGCATATTAGCTCATAACCTTTTTCTACTATTAATTACATAGGGAAGTATAGATGTATTGATTACTACTGCAAAAGTAACTTGAGTTGCTCCTCCAAATAGAACTAGATACAAAAGTATAACTTTACAATATCATTGAATAACAAACTGTTTGCATGTGTAGCATTGAGATCAGATGTACAAAGGTATATGTTAAAGCAAATATCTTTTAAAACTTATTCTTTGATATCTCGTAAACAACCTCAAGTAGATAGCTACAAACATAATGGATGGAGAGCCTATCACCATTTAAACAAACATTAGCTGTATACATAATAATTAAGTAATTGTTGTGTTTTTTTCCTTTTTTACATCTGTCAATCAGTAAAGAGGCACAACTAAGGTAGACATTATTAAACAAGACAACTAGTCAATTAATAGTATATAATAATAATAGTAATAATAAGCAGAATTGACTGTACCCATGACACTCCAGGGAACAATATGATTAGGAAAAACAAACACACATATATACATACATGCAAAAACCCTTCTAAAGTTGGGTAAAAGGGTACTCTTTTGTCAGTGTTTCCATCTGATAAGGATGAGGGTACTTTTTATAGCAGAATGAAAAGGTTAATACTAAACTAGTGCATACTTCATCCAACCACATCACCTCTTAACTTATGGTGGGATTGTGGTCGAACACTTGTTTATTCATTAGAAACAGAAAGTATTTCACAAACATGACCATTGTATTGTAAAAAAATAACATACCTGCTGTTGAGAGAGTGAATTTCGTACTAGGCAAATGTCTTTCCAAGTGCGCAGGCCTGTCAGCTCACAACCAGGCGACACCACGTCTGTGCAGTTGAGGTCAGCATCCAACGGCATCACAATGAATGGTTACACCACCTGAGGTAACACAAATTATGGTAAGTCATACAGGTAACTACATCATTAGCTAAATCCACTATGTGCATACAAATGTTGCTACCTAACACAGAAGAGAAATCACATTATGCATTGTTTAAATGTACTGTGTTCTTCTATGTATGTATGTTGTATATTCTTCATCTTTTGGTCTAATAAGAAATACAGAGACACCACTAATTAAATTAGTTTTGGTTTTTTTTATTTAACAAATGGGACAAATTATAAAATCCTCATAACCTTAATGCAAAAATTATTAAATGTTTTGATAATCATAAGAAATGTAAAATCGCTGAATTACTGTTTTTTTAAATTACCCTTTTGAAATCCGATTTTCCTGATTGAATGACTTTATTAAGCTTCAAGATTATTCAAAAAGAAATAAGTTATAGTTGTCATAAACAACTTTTTTTATACCTTCCAGGTCATCAAAGTTTTTTTTGTTATACATACTTTTTTCAAGTATTAATTTTATTATTTGTATTATATTCTCATGTTATTTCTTTCTTGTTTATTTTGGTCATGATTGTACTATACCAATAATTTGAATTTTAAATTAAAATCATTACAGATAGTCCCAAACTTCAAAATGACTTTATAAATTTAAACAAACTTTTTATCATATTCAGATCCAGTTAGACTTTTATCTAAAAATGAAGCTGTTGATTGCTATCTCCAACAACCTCAATAGAAAATATAAAACAAAGATTGTAATTAGAGGTAAACAACAAAACCCTAAAATATCTTTGTTCAGCCTGTTTCCTCTGGCATTGTCAAATAAAGCAATGTTCATACAGGAACAAAAACCCACTTCAAATATTTACACATTATTAGTACAATCAAACAATTGCTTTGTTTCCATTTCAGACACTTTGTATTGAGAACAAAGATGCATTTGTAACATGTGACCATATCAAATCACTAACATCATATAAATTTATAATATTTATGAGCCAAAATATAAACTGTATGAACAAAATAATTTAAACAGGTTAACAGTAACTTTTTACAAAATACAAGACAGTATGAGCTATAGATTTTAGTTTGTTTTAAATATTCTTTCACAAAAAGTAATCAATGATTTATTCAAGTTACCCAAGTGTCCCAACTTAAATAAGAAAATAAAATTATTTAATACAAATTAAACCGAAAACTTGCTAATAATATGATTTTCCACAAATATATGGAAATTAATTCATAATTTTGCTTATAAATTAAAAATATGCTACAAATAATATTAAAACTAGACTAATGCTTATTGATGATTATTTAAATTAATTGAAAGATTAAGCACAATAATCATGAAGAATAATGTTTATTCTTTGACTAATGATTCTTAAGCATCTGACTAATCATAAAGAATTATAAATTACTCATTCTAATTCCTTCATTTGTTTAGAGAAATTTAACAATATTTCAATTATGACTTTATTTAAATTTTTCATTTCATGACCCTTTAATGAATTTATACTTTTAAATTGTTTATGAATAAAAAAATCTTGTTAATACTGTCCATCTGTAGTGTTAATGGCTTTATTTTTCTGTCCCAATTGGGGTTGTTCAACATTTCAGATTTATTACTACCTCATTAAAATGCACATAACTATTCTGGCATTAAAATACACAAGAGAAGCTAACAAAACTATACCCAATGTTTATATTTTTTCTTCCTTTTTTATAGTTTTTTTTTCAAACAAAAAGGGAATTATGCTGTGCACAATATTAGGGATGCTTTTAAACACAAAATATTAATTAATACAAAGATAACCATAAAAACACAAGGCCAAAGCATAGCTAGAGTTAAAACCACACTTAATGTGTGTCTATAAATATGTATATATGTGTAAATTTATATGACTACATATACCCAAATGTAACTTCTATAGGTTAGTAATCTAAATTAATTACTAAACTAAAGTTGGTTGTGGTTAAAGGACAGGTTAATTAGAATTGTTAGAATGGAGGTGCACTAACTCAGCTTACCCCTTTTAGTAAAAAAATACATAAATTTTCTGTTTCTTACTTTACTATGTGGTTTAATTATTCCACTAGTGTTTTTTTAATGCATGTGTAATGTGGGTAGTTAATGAAGTTTATTACTTATAAAGAAATCTCCAGATTTCTCATATTCATTGTTAAAAGCTGATTTTCATTCTAAACTTCGTAACTATGTATGCACTGTATGTATGCACTGAGAACAAGAACAATTTGACCAAATTACATTGTCCTATATAAAAAATTCCCATAAAATAGTTTTTTTAAATAACCTACAACAATAATTTATGACAAGAACAAGTTTAAATAGAAGTAAAGTATAAAGTTCTCACATCTTTTGATTTAATTTAATAATTTATTACAATTTCAGGAAGTTTAAAAGTATATATAAGTAAAGTAAAGTAGTAAAGTAAATATGGAAATGCCTTACGAATGTCTAAATATACATATACATTCATTTTTTTAAGACTAAACTACATAGGAATACTAACAAAAAAGTTTCAGAAAGTTTTTAGCCCCACGTTCGTGACAAGCAATAACGTAACGTCTAAATTATTGTGAAACTTCCGAAATACGTAATAATGGAATATTAATTAAAGTATATCAATGAATTGTTAGCAAGGAAGTGCAACATGGCTCTAATGAGATGAATAGGTATACGATGATAGTGTCATGACTTATGAGTATCAATCAATGTGAAGTGCATAGAACTAGTGAGTAATAGCTAAAGGACATTTACAACAAATTATGCCAAAATTTACATGAATCGCTCCTTCGGTGCAATCCCTTTGTAGATTGCTGCAATAATGTTAAATTGGAACAAAGAAAATATTGAAGAACTTCGATAATTGGCATTCACGAAGAAAATGGCGTCATATCACTAGTCACGGAACAAGGTACAGTTTCGTCATACGAAAGCACACATCACAAACACAACTAAACACCATCGAAAAAACAAAGACATGCTATTAAATGATTTTTTCTTGAGAAATTACTCACTTAGAATAAGAATTCCAAAGAAAATCATCCAAAAACTTAAAGGACTGATGACAAGGCACTCCACTCACCGTTTGCAAAACCCAGACTACGAATCACGTGACCAGCCAAAGTAGTGTTACCCTCTTTTCGACTCCGACTTAAAAGTAAGTTTCGATTTTCGACAGTAATCGAAATTTTCAGTCTTAATCGTGCATCGCGCATCGAAAATAAAGTATTAAGAATGATATTATTTTTATAT
Source organism: Papilio glaucus (assembly GCA_000931545.1). Lineage (NCBI taxonomy): Eukaryota > Metazoa > Arthropoda > Insecta > Lepidoptera > Papilionidae > Papilio > Papilio glaucus. The sequence continues at coordinate 510,542 of JWHW01043104.1, forward strand.
AACACTAGTGGTCCACTCCGACTTCGCCGGGGTAGCCGTTTCGGTATCTATAGAGAACTGAGTCTTTTATATACGTAGATCCTGAACTGTAAAATACTAAAAAAAATTTTATCTACGGATACTGTATATTTTCCGGGATAAAAAGTAGCCTATGTGCTATTATTACAAGCTATAATTTATCTCTGTGCCAAATTTCATTCATATCCGTTAAGCCGTTATTGCGTAAAAGAGTAACAAACATCCATACATACAAACTTTAGAATTTATAATATTATCATAATAAATATTATAATAATATACGGGCTGGCCCGGCAAGCTTCGTTCCGCCCTATAATTAATAGATCGTTCACTATTTTGGCGATAATGGCTTACACATAAAAAATAGATTTATGCTGTCATGGACTGTTTGTAGGACTATTATACGTAAACATTTCCATTATATTATAAATTATAACGTGTATAACTCTAATGGGTTTTGCAGCGCACGATAGAATAGGTCGTAAATGACGATTTTTTCCTCCTTACTTGACACTTATCGTCATATTTTGGACGATTCACACAATATCTTCATAAATTATGCCTATGTGTTATTCTGATGTATAAGCTATATTATTGTAATGTTTCATAAAAATACATTCCGTAGTTTTTGTGTGAAAGAGTAACAAACATCAATGCATACAAACTTTCAGATTTATAATATTAGTAGGATATATATCATTTGCACACAGAAAACAGTTAAGGTTTTGTTCGGTTCAAGAGCGTTAATTTAAATTCCATTTGGTCATCCGAATAGTTCCAAATATGTATTTGGCCGAGATAAATAAAATTGCATGTAGAAACCATGTTTCGAAATGATTCTTTGCTTTATTTGTTTATCATCGGGAAAGAAAGTTGGTTAATCAGTTCTTAATCCTTTGTAATGAATGGTGTAAAGTTGCGTCCGAATGCGGACTGCTTAAGTCAGCAAGGTTTTGTTTACTTATTAATACATATTTTTGAGATATTAACAGGACAAAAGAAGAAAATAAGGAGAATTTACGCATAACATTTTTTTCGTTAAGCCCTCTAGATTTGGAGATGCAACCAGACTGATAAAAAATTAAAGAATAATATATTTTTAGATGAGCATGCTTGCGTAAAAGTAAAAATGTGTATAGAAAAAGGGAGGAAGGTGCGCCAGAAGCAACCTGCATCTCAAAATTTGGGTTTCCACTGGCGTAAAATCGCGATACAGAGTTTCTCTCTTTCTTTCTTTCTGAAAAAAACTGACATGACGATATGTTTTATGTGAATGTTCTGTTCAGTGTAAACCTACGGAAATGAAATTGTGTATGTGTATTTTCTCCCTGCCTCATCCCTTCCTCTCTGCTTCACGGATGTGTGTGCTTATTTATTCATTTAAATTACATAAATAATGTTCCAATTATGATAGAGTCCCCATCGTCGTCAAACGCTACTTTTATTTGTTTTGTATTTTTCTCTAAAAAAATCGATCTTCAGTATGTTGCAAAATTCAAGAAGCATATAAATTATCTGTGAATATAATTTAAGAATTATGATCGTGTAACTCCATTTTTATTTGTCAAACTCAAATGTCACTTCCAAATACGTCAATTTTATAACCTCTAAAAAGGTCTGAAACACAAGCTCATAATTTGAGTTCAAAAACTTTAGTAAATACCACGATTTCAAATAATTTGTACAAATATCTGGAAACTCAGTCGACTCATTATGCCGACTATATCAGTAAAACGTGATAGTTTATTCAAAGCTCTTGGGAAAACTTACAGTGAGTTTGATTTTTTACTTTTTATCAATTTAATATCAAACTGGAGAACGGAAAACATTTTATTTGTAACAACAGCTCTCCGTTTCTCTTTTAAAATATGCTATGAGCAATGACTTTGATCTTGTATATTTGCATTCAATAAGTGGTAATAAACATATTGATTATACCAATGTATAATCAGAATATCCAGCCAAATTAAAGACAGAGAGAATATGTCCCTCATTGGACTCTGTTTTAAGGTAGCAGTGTCTTAGCGTAATAAACTAATCTTTTGCTATTAATTATTAATTCATCCCATGCCTTGTTCCAGCTGATGAGGAATTTGAACAGCTATGCTTTGAATTTGGCTTGGAACTGGATGAAGTTGTAAGTAATATTTTTTTCTAATCATGGTTAGTTCTTTGCTTATTTTAAATCCTTTTATACATTGATTTATTTGTATTTTTCAGCTCACACTGCCAAATATTTTTTATTTTAACTTGAATAGCTATAAGTTGGCTAGCCTCTCAGTAATTATGCTATCTCCCATCTATTGTTCTATCACCTGTTGCTATCTCCCAAACTTGTTATATCCATATGTACTAAAAAAAAAAGTGTCTCGTGTTTGTGGACTTGGTCAATATATCCATGAGTCATTCTGTGCAAAATCATTGTTCTATTCAAAATTGCTAAAAGCTGAGAATGAAATTATTCCTTTTAAAGTATACATTAAATTCAAGGGACATAAATATTACTAAATTCTATAATCTAAATTTGAAAAGCTATTACAACGTAACAACCAAGGTTGTTATAACTGTAAATACTATAAATACACTATATTCCATTTTTATTTCACTTCCAAAGTTTCCACTTCGAAATGACTATTTTTTTACTTAAACCACTAGTCTATCATATTGTATGTTACCATACTAATGGTGCTAATTCTTCAGACAACAGAGAAACAGATGCTGATAAAAGAGCAAGGTGATCAGCAGGCAGCAGCAGATGTTTCTGAAGACATCCTGTACCGTATTGATATTCCAGCCAACAGATATGACTTACTATGCCTGGAAGGATTAGTAAACGGCATACTTGTCTTCCAGGGAAAGTATGTAATTCAATTATATTTATTTTTGTATGGATATTTATAATGTATTTGAAATTATGAGCAACCATACTTAAAATGCCAAAGCTAAGCCCATTACTAGACATGGGAATCTCACAAACAGTGCCATTCTGCATTGATGCAACACAGAATGATTTTATGCCCAGCCCATTGCAATTCAATCATGTCAATGTGTAAATAATGTTTGATTTTATTCTTGTGTTGACATTAGTCATATTAAAAACGATATGAAGTTAGTAGCGAGCTTTTCTCCGCAACACCACAACTAGTGTGAAAACTATATGTAATTTATACTTATTAGACTTTCTAAATAAATAAATATGAGCTCGCGCCTATAACCCAGAGGGGTAGGCAGAGATTATTGAGTAGAATTTCTATCATTGTTGATTTAATTCTTAAACCTTAAATTTATTTTCTTCTTTGAAGTTTCATTAGTTCTTGTAGCATGTGCCTTATAGTTTAAATTTTTAAGTTTTAATGCCTATGACAAAGGCATTATAACTTTACGTAGATTTAAATCCATAGCATATTGTAAATTGGTGAAAACATGATTTTGGAAACACACAATACTTGTTTCAAAACATTGTTTTGTCATCAGTTTTAAATGAATAAATTGGTATCTCTTACTATGTATATGTTGTGAGTTAAAAAACGTATGTCATGTATTTGTTTTTTATGTTTTCAGAAAATCCCCACCGCAGTATAAATTTAAAAAATATGAAGACTGTTACTCCCTGCACTTGACACCAGCGACGGCACAAATTAGACCTTATGCTGTTGCCGCCATCCTCAGAGGAATTAAATTCACAAAAGAGAGTTATGATAGCTTCATAGATTTGCAGGTGATAGATATATTCATTACTAAACAATTTTTTGATAATGTATCTTTTTTCGTCATTTTACACATTAAAAAAACAGCTACAAAAGAGAAGAACTAAAATTGGATATCTAAAATGTACAGTGGCAACCTTTTTCCATGACAGGAATGTCCACATCCAACACAATAGTTAATAATAAGGTAATGTACTTTTTATAGTAGGAGGTGGCAAACAAGCAAGTGGTTCGCCTGATATAAAGTGACTGCTGCCCATAGGCATCTGCAACAAGCTAATGAGTTGCATATGCATTGCCTACCTTTAATAGACAGAGGAAGGGATAAGCAGACAAAAAGATATTTCGTTTTCCTATCCATCCCCTTGCCATCAAATCATCTTCCCCTTCCCATTCCTTCCATTATTAGAAAAGGATGGAAAGGAGAAGAGGACCATAATAAGGCCATCTTCACCTCACTTATCATATGAAATGCAGAAATATTTCTAATTTACACCTATCTTCTGTGAGGTCATGGTATTTCACCTCTCAAGCCAGCCCATTAATGTCAAAGTTGTTGTTGCTGGCTCTATCACTCTAGACTCTTTTAAACAACACTCTACAATCTTTACTATGGTAAGAAATTTAATGTGCAATATTTATACGATTTTTAAAAGTAGTTAAAAGTTTTAAATCTGGAAACCACAAATTAAATGGATGGTTTATTTCGATGATGCCTAATAAAAGTGCCATTAGTAATTGTGGAATAAATGAAAAGTTAGCATAGAAGAAGTGTGTGGAGTCTATATTCAGTGGAAAGTTCACCAGTGGTTTGTTGGTCCAATCTTGGTTTGTTTTTTCTCTAAAAGTTATGTACCATAACTGGCCTTGCCATACTACAAATAATATTAAGTGAATACATACTAGATTCAAAAACTACAATTCCTACATTTTTGATCACCTATTAGATTTAAGCAATTATAAAAGTCTATGTGATATTGTTTCAGGCTGACAAAGGTTCACAATCTTAACCATTAAAAAATAATATTAATTCTCTAATATAAAGACATGCATAATTATGTGTTCTATTTTTATTTCCAGGATAAATTGCATCAGAACATTTGTCGTAAGAGAACTCTAGTGGCAATTGGTACCCACGATTTGGACACTATTCAGGGACCTTTCGTGTACGATGCCTTGCCGCCCAGTCAAATCAAGTTTAAAGCTCTAAATCAACAGAAAGAGACAACAGCGTCGGAGCTGATGGAGTTGTATTCTGTATGTTTATTTTTAAATACATTTTGTAATACAAATACGATTCCAATAATTTTGTTTAGTTTTTATCTGTTTTAATAAGTTACAAATACTAGCTGACCCTGCAAACTTTGTTCCGCATTGAATTAATTTATGTTGGGTTACTTTTTTCGCTATATTAATTGTTTTAATTTATTTAAGAGACAAACATCAACATCAGGAACAGTGTTGAGTCTTTTTATTTACGAGGGGGGTTGGCGTCAGGCAGGCGGCGGCCCGTAAAAACTGTAGCCAAAACCTATACAGTATGAACTACAATCATACTGTGTAGACCCCACATGTGTGGGAAAGGGGCAGAGAGATGATGATTTAGGAAACAAACTATCATTGCACATATTAGAAAAAATATTACACGTAGACTTCCATCTATTTGTTAAATACATAAATGAGCCAAAAACAAGAAAAATAAAGACAAAAACTAAATCGACAATTATAATGAATTATAAAAGATAATTTCTAATTTTGCGTTGAATTTTATTCTTATTTTTCCATACAAACGTTCATCCCTACTTAATGTAATCGCGCCGACTGACAGTTATGCCAAAAGCGCTAGGGTTACCCATATTAGAAAAGTTTTTTTTACTTTCTCCAGACAAAAATCAACACCAAAAAAAAAGAATTGGCGAAATCGGTCCAATCGTTCACGCATGTCGTGACCAAGGGAAATTGGGATTAAAGGGAGGACCAATTAACCCATCTTATTATAAATTAAATAAAAAAAAATTATAGCAATTTATATAATTTTTTCAGAGTCATGCTCAACTGAAGCAATACCTTGGCATCATAAGGGATAGCCCTGTGTACCCAATAATCAAAGACAAGCATGGTGTTGTGCTGTCAATGCCGCCAATCATTAACAGTGATCATTCTAAGATCACTCTGGACACTAAAAATGTTTTCATAGAGTGCACTGCTACAGATCTCACAAAGGTAAATGAAATGCCTAAAACTTGCATAGTTTTAGTGGTAGAGTCGGGACAGTCTTTGCTTTTTTAAGTAAAGAATGTGGCAAACAACCGGTTCACCTGATATCAAGTGGCGGTCAATTGCCCGTTTACTTTATTAGGAAGGGATAACCAAAATAAGAATATTTC
>JWHW01043104.1:516690-532922 GCA_000931545.1 Papilio glaucus
CCCCCGTCAAATCCTGTTCCCTTGCTTATCCGTTCCATATTAGAAAAGGATGGTATTGGGGAGAGCATCAGAATTAGGCCACCGGCACCTCAATCATCAGACGAAACGCAGAATACTTCTACTTCACGCCTGTCTTCTGAAGTCGTGGCATTCTTCATTGACATTCGTGCAACAGATGTCATTGCAGGCTCTATCACTGCAAGAGGAGATTCTCAATTCACTTGTATTTTTTATGTTTGTTACCGCTATCAGAACTTCGACATTTATGAATCGACTTTGAAAATTCTTTTGCAATCGACAGTTTTGTTTCCAGATTGGTCCTATTTAAACTTTATCCCGATCCGATATGTGGTTCCAGTGTTATTCAGGATTTTGATTGCTTACCAATATACTTATTATTGTCATGCGACCATGTGACCTTGTTAAATTTCAGGCTATAGTTGTACTGGACACGATAGTGTGCATGTTCTCTGAGTACTGCAGCAACAAGTACGAGGTGCAGCAGTGCAAGGTGTACGCGCCGGACGGCACATACCAGCTCTACCCCAAGCTGGACTTCAGGGAGGAGCTCATAGATGTGGATACTGCCAACAGATATATTGGTATAAGGTAAAGACATACGGCGTATAGTTTTTTTTATAGAAGAACTTAAAGTGACCCCTAGTGTGATTTTACAAGTGGTAGAGCCCCCAACAACAAAATCTGATGCACGAATGGGCCGGCTCGACCGGTGAAATACCATGATCTCACAGAAGGCAGACGTGAAGTAGGAGTAACTTTAGTTATACTTCTGCGTTTCGATGAGTGAGGTGTCAGTCCTCTTCCCCTTCGTATCGTTTCCTAAAAACAATAGGATGGGAAGGGGAAGAGGATTGGACAAGGAAGGGATGAATAGGAGAAGGAAATAATTTTTTTTCTGTTTATCCCTTAATCTTTCCAATAAAGGTAGGTAACACATCTGCAACTCATTAGCTTGTTGCAGATGGCTATGGGTAGCAGTCACCCGCTTACTCGTCTAGGAGCTTCCCTAGGACCACTGCTACTTTTGCATAACAAATTTGCCTTGTCTTCTCCATTCCCTTCACTTTATCCTTCACGAAACCTTTTCCAATTGTATTTCTTTTTTAAGCCACACTTCTCGTACATGATCTAATCTAATTCTACCACTTAAAATCTCATTATTATAAGTGATAGAATTTGCAAATATCTGAAAATAAAAACTTTATTAACCAACTGCATAAAACTATTATAGTTTATTTATTAATCTATAGATTGTATTTCCAGCGAGGATGGGTCAAGTTTAGCCGGTCTGCTGTCCCGCATGTGTCTGAGCACGTCAGCGACGCAGTCCGCTCTGCGCGTGCGCGTGCCGCCCACTCGCCATGACGTCATACACGCCTGCGACCTGTACGAAGACATCGCTATTGCTTACGGGTAATTTAAATAGATGCACTTTATAGTTTTGTGAAAACATATATGTCTAGGACGCCGATTGTTGCACCAAAGACCCTGGCCTTATGTTATCATAATTTCCGCCAGGATCTTTCCTTTACCTATCCATCGTCACCTCCGTCACATCCTCATCTCCTTCCCATCCTCTTCATATAAGAAAAGGGTAGGAAGAGAGAGGACCAGAATTACCTTACTCATTAGACGAAATTCAGAAATATTTCTATTTCTCGCTTCACTTTTCCCATATGTTCAGTTACAATCGCATAGTGCGGCGGCCGGCAGCGGTCGCGACCAGCGGCAGCCAACAGCCAGCCAACAAGCTGACGGAGCAGCTGCGACAAGAGTGCGCGCAGGCCGGGTACACTGAGGCACTCACCTTCACACTCGTAAGTGTTGAGGCGCGGATCCAGCCCTGAAAAAAGGTTGCGTTCACAGCCACCCAAAACTCGGCCACATACGAATCGGATCGATATGAACTCGCTCATGTTAGATGGAAAACATATGATGATTAAGTACTTAGCTGCTGTTTCTAATCACGCACAATTAATTTGTTAGACCATGTAAGTGTGACGTCACAAGTCTGCCTGTCTGTCATGCGCATCGTGCCCACACAGGTGAATCCGCGATTCGTGTTATAAAAAATCGACCCTCGGTAATCCGTCAACCATTTCACCAAATCGTCTGAATTCTTTCGTGACAAAAGTAAATTTAAGTCGTTAATTATAATTAATCTATATTAACAACATATCAATAACGTTGTGTGTTTTTTTATTTTTACTTTCTTATAACCTATGGCCTTTTTTTAGTAAGCCATATGATCGATATAAGTTCTCCTTGGGCGTCCCCTACCAACACTGTCGATATAAGGAGCACCCATAACCGACGAACATGTAGACGTAGATGCATGAATGTAGAAGAAGCGAGAGAGGTCTGCCAGGATCGCGCCAAATGGAAATCCATGATCTCTGCCTACCCCTCTGGGTTACGGGCGTGAGAATAAAGAGTAAAGTGGGCTTATTTATTTATTTAACCTATGGTTCAAGTCCTCCAAACGTCTATCCTGGATACGTCACTGTTGCTATTAGCAGGTTTAGCTAACATTTAGTTTCGTTGTTCGCCAAAAAATTAAAAAAGAAATTCCACAGACTGACCGACAGCTTATGATTTACATTCGAGCACTTATATATTTCACAATGATATCGTTTTTTTACAAATTGACTTTAAATTCAGTGCTCGAGAGAAGACGTGGCAACCAAACTCGGTGTGAAAATCGAAGATACACCAGCAGTGCACATCTCCAACCCGAAGACTTTAGAGTTCCAAGTAGTGCGGACCGTACTACTGCCTGGTCTCCTGAAGACCTTGGCCGCTAACAAGAAGATGCCGCTGCCGCTAAAACTGTTCGAAATTAGTGATGTGGTGTTGCAAGATAAGAACTCTGGTAAGTGATATAATTTATGGACTAGACTAAGTTGTTTTTTGGGTTTGGGTATACTGGGTATACTGATCTAGGCACTACATTCTAGGGTATGATGATGATATTAATGAGAAAAGAGTGCCAAGCTCAAGCCTCACAGAATACAGGCGTGAAGTAGTGAGGTACCGGAGTCGTAATTCTGGTCCTCTTACTCTTTCCTCCCTTTTTTAATAAGAAAACGATGAAAGTAACAGGATTTGATATCCGGATATATATATATTTTGTAAATATCCTTTTTCCCCTCCTCCGTCCCTTTAAGGTAGGCAACGCATCTGCAACTCATTAGCTTGTTCAATCTAACACGCACCTTCTTACGTAATGTGAACGCGTCGATTTCTTTTGAAACGCACCCAAAGGAAACTTTTATTTAATAAAATTATTATTTGTTTTGGCAAGAAACGTTTGTGGCACGCAGAATTACAAAGAACCCCCTTTTTTGTGCATTACATTTGCTTTTACAATTGCAGTGTTGAAAAGCCTTGCCCGCCCGAATTCGAGTCTTTGCTTTGAAAGGTTTTTATTACGTTTATCGGTACTAAGGTTACATTAATAATGACTAAACTAATGATACATTTCTAATTTCTACCACGACTTTCGTTAATTATTAATTATATTCAATTAATCACAATTACCGTTACATATATAAAGATTTAGTTGGAGTTTTTCCTTAAATGTATTTAATATATGAACAGCAAACTTTGTCAACATTTAAAAGTGTCAATATATTTGAGATTAGTGTGGGATATGTAAAGTTAGCGCCATCTAGTGATTCCGCGCTATCAAGTTTACAAATTACGCAAAGTGCGTAGCGTTCGTAATATCCCAATGAGTTGGTCGATTTTCAATTAAACTGCAATAGTAAATGTGAGTGTATTTTATAGCGACAGGGGCACGTAACGAGCGTCGGCTGTGCGCGGTGTACTGTGGCAAGGCGGCCGGCTTTCAGTTCGTGCACGGCCTGCTCGATAGAGTTATGGCGTTACTGAGACTACCCTGGAGCAAACATGATGGATACTACTTACGGCAGAAGGAGGGTAAGTTACAACCAATTTTTTTATTAGTATAATACAATTTTAACAGCGTTAGAGCCAGCAACAACAACATCGTTTACACGAATAGACTGGCTCGACCGGTGAAGTACCACGACCTCACAGAAGACACGTGAAGTAGAAGTATTCTGCGTTTCGACGAGTGATATGCTGGAGGCATAATCCTAGTCTTTTTCCTTCCTATCCCTTTCTAATAATGAAAGAATGGGAAGAGGAAGTGGATTTATGGGGGAAGGGATGGATAGGAAAAGGAAATATCCGTTTCTATGTTTATCCCCACCTCTTTAACAAATTCTCAATATTATTTCAGATTCGTCGTATTTCCCCGGCCGTTGCGCCGAAGTCGTACTTCGAGGTGAAGTGATAGGGAAGATCGGCGTCATCCATCCTAGTGTGTTGACAGCCTTCGACCTCACCAACCCTTGCTCAGCAGTTGAAATTAACATCGAGCCATTTGTTTAAATTATTTATAAATAAATTTATATCGTTACTATGATTTATTTTATTATACAAAAGCAACTTGTCCCAACTTTGCTTAGATAAATGGGTAAACTAATAAAAAAATAAAGTAGGTTACTCGCGGACAAAAGAGCTTTCTATTTGCGATGGTATAACTTGGTTCAGTAGTATTTGAGTTTATCCACACAGTTTTTTATACTATCAGTATAGATGTAAATAAATAATAATATATCCTTCTGATTTACCATTCGATAACCTTTGCCATAGTATAATGCCCTAGATATTAAAGGTTGAAAACAGATGTTAACTTATCCTCCCCAAAATAGTATCAAAACTATTTGATCATTTATTTTTTGCATTAATCACTTATATTTTGTATTGTAGATAGAGCATCTTTGAAGTATAAAAAATTATACAAAAATCGGGAAAATATAAGATTTTATGTTTGGCCATCAAAAGATAGATTGAGGTGATTATCTTACAGGTTTTTATTTGAATAACATAAAAAAAATACTTTAATATTTAAATCTACATAGGTTTAAATATTAATGTATTTGGATTTTTTGAATGAGGCAGTAAATACAAAGCTTATTTACTTATAACTTAAAATAATAAAGAGAACTGGTGGGTTGGATATTTTAATTTTGATGGAACTACACAATTTTTTGTTTAAAAGAAAAGCACATAATAATCAAAAAACAATGAAACAAATATACTGGTTACTGTTAGTCTCTCCGGGACAAACTTGTCAACAATTTTTTAAGCATTTTGGATGAACACCAAAAATTTGACAATATGCATAACAGTTATTGGATAATTAGGTTATTTTGTAACATGTGGGTATTAGTAAAAAGATCTAATTTAAACACAAAGTTGTCGAAAATATGTTTATTGTGTGTAGGATAATTAAACAGCACAAACAATATAAATAATAACTATAAAATCACATTGTAGACACAAATACAGAACAAAGAAAACACATCTTTATATTCACTTAGTCTAAAAATCTATAAATACATTGATCATTTCAAATGATTCAATACATAAATGTATGCATATACTGTCCTAGTAAAGTTTCAAGTCCATTTTATTTAGAAAAATATTGACATATGTAAATTTGTCTCAATCATTATTAATTCTAGAATAATAATTATGCAATTTACAATTAATTTTTCTTGTGTAATATATAATTATTGTCAATAAATCCAACCATTGACTATATTATGAATTATATTTGAAAATAAATAAATATTTTTAAGGCACTTGTTGCCAGTGGCGGATCCAGGATTGTGGCTTGACTACACAAACTTCACATTAAACAACATTTTATATAGTTGAAATCACAATAAGTATGCTTTATGCTAAAATATTTAATTAAAATAATAATTATCAAGTTTACTTCAAAACTTGTGATGGAGGAATTCTGATGATTCTGAATCCGCCAATGCTTGTTGCTAACACCATTATAATGTATATGTAAAATAGTGGACATATAACAGATCTATTATGTATGACTAAATTTCCTACTTTCACAAACAAAATACTGTAAGCATTGTGCTTATACCTGAATCATAAGATGACACTACATTTAATTTTATGTGAACCTAAGTTTATACAAAATTCGAATTTACATCAGTTAAAAGATTCTTTATTACATCAGTTGAAAGATTTTAACAAATTTACTTTTTACTCTATGTATGGGAACGAACATAGAAATTCAAATATGAGAAGATATTTTCCATAACAATTAGACAAACAAGGAGTCTTAAGTCTTTCTAAGAATTTTATAGAGACACTAACATTTTTAAATACTTTTGTTACTAAAAAAATAAGAAAATTGACAAGCCAGAAAAAAAAAATCTTTGATAATTTGGACACCTTAGCTCAGCAACCCCATAAAAACTTCTGATCTTTTATAAAAAATACATAAATGTGATAAAATGCAAATAAATTATGTTTAACTGATGCTACAAATCTAAAATATTGGCATACATTAATTTTTGTCTGCCTTTAAATATTTTATGTAATACAAATCAAACTTAAGCTTCAAACTTCCTCCCAAGTTAAAATTATTATAATTTATGTTTAAAATTTCTTTTAAGGGGTTTGAGGAATATTGTCTGATTTATGGATTCATTAGGCTGTGAGAGCTTCTTTTGTAACATTTAAATAGATTTAGATAGGGATAGGACCCTATCAATGAACTGGACGGATGTGTAAGCTGCTATCTACATGAATAACAACCTTATGAAATTAATCTAGCAACAATTGAATCTTAAACATTTTTTCTAATTCCGTTCGATTAAAATCTGGAGCAATTATAAATGGGCAGAGGTAGAATGATAGCTCCCTCAAATTGGGCGCACTTGTTTTGATTACTTTTGCTACTTGGATTGTTACATGTACACACCTTGAAAGACTAAGGTATGTAAGTTTTTGAAATATGTTGTTAGAAAAATATGCAAGAAGTGAAGTTGTTGAGAAATATCCGTGACGTAATTTTAATGACTGTAATTGTTTAAGGCGGTACAGATGCACTAAACTTGAGTCAAACAATGTTTTACATGTCATGATATGTAGAATGTGTAGGCTTTTGCAATTTGCAATATAGCATATTATATTATCATTTAAGGTGTCACCATAAATATATAAAGCTTGTAAGGTGGACTGTTTTGTTCTTAAAAGTGATTCCAAAAAGTCCGCTGGGATATTTTTCATTTTCTCCATGTTAATACTGACCAGGTTTACGCACTGTAGCATACTGTACAAACTGTTTTGTGTTAGAGCAAAATTCGAAAGTATAAGTGTTTCGAGGCACCTAAGTTTATCAAATGGTAAGTGATAAACAAAATTTCCATTAGCATTTTCTGGACTCTGCACTATTAAGGAATTTCGAAAACTTAAAAATTTTAGGTTTGGCCAGTGTCCAAGATCTTCAAAAATGCAACTATCGACTTGTGAAATGCTTATTTCTAAATGAGTCAAATTGGGGCAATAGCTTATTAAGGAGGCCCTCACATGAGAATACAACTTGAAATACTGTAATTTAACATTTTTCAAATACTTAGCGACGAAAGGCACAATGTTTTCACTTATCTTTATGTAGTTCTTCATGCATACTATGAGGCGTGTGTTGTCCCAGATGCATGGTGTCAGGCAAAGCTGCTGCCATCTCACACAGACTTTAGCTACAGCCAACAATGATTCGAAATCAATCATAGAAAATATATATATGAGTAATTCGTTGGGAAGATCATTTATTGTTAATGACTGGCTACATGTTTCAACACCTGTCATTTCAAGGTGCACCATCCTGCGGAACAGTCACCTGCACTTTGGTAGTCCTGGAAATAAATATATATGCTCTAAATTTATGAGCACAGGTATGTCTCAAAATACATTAACTTTAAACACTTATTATAATTACGAATCACAATGAAAAATATTATCAGAGGTCAGAAACAAACAAAAACGGAAGTCTAAAATACACACATTTAGTTTTAATTCTAATTAGTTTTTTAAACACACATAATTAGCATATTTAACATCATACCTGTGGATTACCTTGCTTCTTATTCGATTTAATTTTATGGTTCGCCTTTTAAAAATCATAATTTAAATACTTTGCTTCAAGCTATTTTCACAACGAATGGTTATATTTTAAGTTATACTTTTGATTCAGGTTTAATTCAATCATTGTAATAAGTACAATTATGTATAAAAAATAATTTTTAAGACATAATATTAAAAATAACTTTCATCTTTCATCCTATTTTTGTATGACGTTTTACGTCTTCTTTTGACAGCAAACTTACGTTTCGTTTTCATTGAATAATATTTAACTCAATACGAAAGAAAAAAGCTCATGAGCTCAAAGAAAAAATCAGGTTTTTGTAAGCCTTATGACCGACATTATACATAGACACCCACATATATCCGCAACAAGCAAATACGAAAATCGAGCATCATTGTTGAGCGTTGGATTTGTATGGGACGGTATTTAAGAGTCACAATTTGTTTGCGCTGTGCAGCGAAAAACGCAAATGGGCGCCTGGCCTGGCGCAAGTGCTAACAAATAGAGCCAATTTACATTTTCCTCACTTTTGATACTGATTCTACAGTTACACATTATAAACTCGTTAGTGAGGCAGGATACTTTAAAAACCGCCCTTTTTAAGTATGTATATATTTTTAATTGATACGATAGACGTTATTTATAGAGTCAAAGATTGATTCACGTTCTAGTCGAACTTGAATCATTTGAAAAAATAAAGAAGAACTCACGCTTATGAACTAGAAGGACACAAAGAACTAAGAAGGAGATTTTCGTTTTAATGTCACGGTTTCTTGTTCAATATTCAAAAATTAACTCTATCTTTTCCACTCTTTTTTTCTTGACTTAACCATTAAGGTTTTTCTAAGTTTTATTAATTTTAGCGTAAGACTTATAGAAATGCTACCATATCTTGTGAACACCAGACGACACTATTCCTAATACTAAAGATTATAACAGTGTATTTTATGATTTAAATCCCTTCCACCTAATAATGTAATTTTGGGCTAATGTCACGCGCAGTACCTATATATCTTCGAATTAGTTCTTTCGCACACTAACCTCATTTTATCTGGGACAATACTCCCAATGACTAATGTATGTATGATAAGCGCACTATTATTTGAAATACAATTTAATTGGTGGTCCCCGGCACCAATTATTCTTAGCAAAAGTACACAAGGCGGCCATTAGAGAAACGAAACTAAAAAGACTAAAACAATCACGCAACAATGTTAGACTATATTCTACTTAGTATATATTCTTATATAGGGACATCATGAGCAGCTTCAAGGGGTTTCCCGTCAGAGCTCATCAGATTTTTTTCGTGTTATGCGTCAAAATATTTATATAATAATTTTGTTTGTCTTTTTAGTTTTTACTTTGTTAAAATCTACCCGCGGGTCTCAAGTTCAAACGACAATTCTGGATCGCGACTGAGAAACATTCATCATTGTTAAACTTTTTAGAAACATCATTTTTTTTTTAGAAGAAGGTAACAAGGGAACACACGGGTTAAGCCTGATGTTAAGTAACCGCTACCCATAGGCATCCGCAGCATATGAGTTGCAGATGCGTTTCCAACATTTAATGGACAGAGGAGGAGGACAGAAAAAAGCATATTTCCTTTTCTCCATTCATCCCATCTCCGTCCCTTTCCCATCCTATCCGTATTAGGAAAGGATGAGAAAGAGAAGAGGATTGAAATTGGGACTCTGGCACCTCATCAGACGAAACGCAGAAGCCACTTCACGCTTGTCTTCTGTGAGGTTGTGGTATTTCACCGGTTGAGCTAGGCCAATCGTGCAACAGATGTTGTTGTTGCGGGCTCTACCACTATTAAATAAAAATTTACTACGGTACGTCTTAAAAGTTCAATTTTTAGGATGAATTCAATTCAAAATTTTATCTACCTTCTTTAGAGTAAACGACTATTCCTATTACCCGTTCGCTATTAAATCTTCATGTTGCATGCTAATTATCTTAACCTTACGGTTACACTTTAATCCGAATTATTGCAAAAGTACTACACTTTAAAAGCGGAACGAGGCAAAGAATCCTTCGAGAATAGAGTATACTCTTTTCCATTCCGCTGGTGTTATGGATGTTCAAGAGTGTCGATGATCAATCCCCCCTTATGCCCCCTTATCCTGGATCTCCTTAGGTGCAACCTGACGTTAAACGTCTCACGTTAATAGATAGAAGTAGACATTTAACATGGATGTATGTTAATCCGCAACAATCACAAGAATAGCCTGCCATTTCATAGGAGGAGGGAGGGCGAGGAAAAGTAGTGGAGAGAGGGATGAGGGATAAGAAGGCGACGGGATCGGTAGCTCATTAATTTGATGAAACGCGGACGCAGATATCTCGATTTTGCGTTTTTTATTCTTGATTTTATTTTGAGACGTGACGTTACTTTACTGATCTTTTCTCGAGCATATTCATAACTTCTCATTAAAGAACAAGTAAAACTTGCTTCTATTATTTGTCGAAATACGGTACAACAATAATTTATAGGTACACTACAATTACCGTTAGTGTATGGTCATATTTTAAATAGATGTCAAATCATGTAAATAAAGATTCCACTAGTTGTTATCTGATACTCGTGTTATCATATAGAGTATATTGTAGGCCAAGCAAACTATCAAATATGAATCACAAGCACTTCATGTAAACACGTTAGCGACGCACAATAAGAGACTACGACCCAAATTTAAGTCTAATTATAATCCTGCAGCAGATGGAATACCTACTGCGTGAGTGAAAGGCGTTTAAACGTGTCTGCCGAAGTTAACGGTCCACCATTCACGTACCAAGTACCAAGTAGCAGTAGTCGCATGGCTTGTTCCACTCCGGCACACCACAACTTTGACGTATTTACGGCCGTATTATTGAACAAACAACATAGTATCTAATTGTGTCTTAAAACAAGAAACTATACAAAGTAAGTGCTTTAACTTTTAATACGTTAAATTAGTAATTTCACGCTAAATTCAAGAATAGTTTAAGATAATTATTACAATAGAAAATATTTACAGTTTATTTCCCATGACGTAACTTTTTGCACGCATATTGCTAGTTAATTACTTTAGTAAAATCTTATAAAGCCATGTTTGTTAAAGTTTTTGAACAACAAAATTATTCTTACTTTGTTTCTTAACGAAATATGTTTTTATACGTTCTAATTTATAAATTGTAACTATATTATTAAGCAACGTTTGTAAACATGATAAATATTCATTTTTCTGTGAGTTATAACGTATGGAGTTGTGGAATAAATACGTTATGTATATTGTATCAATGAATAAACTTTAGTTTTCTCATGTATTTTTTAATACTTATTTATCTTCTGCTATACATATAAGAGACATTGTGTGTATGTATATTATCCATAGTCTTCGAAACGGATCGACCGTTTTCGATGAAATTGTCAACAAATGTTTAGATTGGCATAGCGGATGATCCTGTGAAGTTTGATAGCGATCGGATCAACAGAATTATTGTTACCCGGGCGAAGCCGACGTGGACCACTAGTAATCTATTGGCGACTTATGCTTACTTACTTATGTACAAACAAACCACGGTCTGTATCCGGAAGGTAGAAACTGGGACCACCAAATATTGTTAAATATACGTACATATTAATTAAAATAATATTGTCATTTAACTATATATATACAATACTTTCATACCTGGATATAAAAAAAATCAACTGTATAATTCAATTAGTGGAAATGAGTTCTACCTCATACGTACATACAGTTACAATACATTGTTCTGAATTAAAGTACATAAAATGGTGTGTGCTTTTAAGTATTTACCTTGCTAAAACCTTCCCAAACTAAGGGGAGAGGGTTAAGCCCCCCACAAAATGAGTACCCCCTTCTGAAATCACGATTCTGGATCCGCCACTGCCATTGTCAGTATATGGGTCTGTACTTTTGACGACTGATTAAAGCTAACCATAGTACCAACTATCACTTATTTTATTAACTATACCAGTGTACCAACACTGGTATAGTGTTTAGCTGGACAACACCAACATCTCGGTGGTCTTATTTTAATTATAAGTTATACCTAATCATTCAAAATTCGTAAATTCCAAAATGTTTTCGAAAAAACTTTTTTTCATATTACTTTATAACATTAACTATCCATTTTACACAATTTCACTTCACTTTATCTAGCGATTTCCACAAAATGACAACATTTCGAATGAAAGTATAGAAAAGTGTAATGGTCGCCATGTATGGTATTGTGTTCTTTACAACAAACATATCTTCCAATAAAACAAGGTATAGATAACAATGCTTTTTATCTTATTGCAGAAAATGGTCATGAAACTGTACGCCGTTTCGGATGGTCCACCATCTTTGTCCGTGCGTCAAGCGCTTGCCAAGTTGGAAATGCCTTTTGAACTGGTGAACGTTGACTTCGGCAAGGGAGAGCATATGACAGCGGAGTATGCTCTGGTATGTACCTATAAAATACAGAACTGAGTCGATAATCTTAAAACTAATGATAAATTAATGTAGCCGTAAATACATAAGAATTATTCTGACTGACTGACGGCCATGGATTAAAAAATACTGCATTTCTAAAACACAAAATCAATTTAGGCTTTGAAAATAGTTTGATCGCTAAGTAAGGAATTTATTTCTCATGGTAATCACTTATACAATTTCCTAATCATAACTACGTTATTACATGTGCAGGCAGTTGTCAAAACTGGTCGGTAAAAATAACAGGTCCGTTTCGAAAGTAATCTAGAGTGACGATTCTACTTACAGAAAAGGAGTACATACATTCTTTTCTTGTAAAGCCGCATCAGTTTGAAAATCAACAACACCAACGCATTTGTGTGTGGCAGAAAGTTACACGATTACCGTACCAATTGTGGAATGCCAAATATATCTAAATCGTAATTCTGACTGTCAAATAAATATCTGTTACTACGCTTAAGAAATATAGCAACGGGTACTTATTTAATACCAAGGAGTTTTTATATTTTTTAGTTAAACCCCCAAAAAGAAATTCCCGTTCTAGATGACGATGGATTCTATCTGGGCGAAAGCAATGCTATTCTACAATATATATGCGACAAGTACGCCCCTGGTAATGATCTGTACCCTCAAGATCCGAAAGCTAGGTAAGTATTTCGTAACCGGTATCACGTATCCGGCCCAATAGCCTTTTCATTTCCCCTTCTCCTCACACCTCTTCCTCCTTCTATCACATTGGTTACCTCTATTCTAAATAAAAACTGAAAACTCATGTAGTTCGTGGTGGTGTTTATAAGCACTTAACACAAAACTAAACCATTTGCTTATTTGTCTCTTTATTCCATAAAAAAATGTGTAAATGTATATGTCACCGACAGATTGTGAACTTCGTGCGCTTATAAATCCGACTAGACATATTATATACTATCATGTCAAACGTAATAAACCTATTTTTCCAAATATCTTTTAAACTCTGTTAAATTGTCTAGAAATGACGTCCAATTCGGTTAGTTTACAATTTTCCTTCAGTTTATACCTATATGGCTAATCAGATTATAGACTAACGAATTTCACAATTGCTCGGTGACATATTATTTACCTTAAGTATCGGTTTTGGCTCAAAAGTAATCATCATGGTAGTATACAATTATTCACTTTACGACATTCGCATTATTCTTACTAGATAGATTATTTATATTTATTAAACATTACTATTTACGTTATGATACAGAATTAAAGAAAGAAGAAGAAGGTGTAAAGAAGATTATTTCTTATAATTCCAGAGCTCTGGTGAACCATCGGCTGTGCTTCAACTTGTCCACGTACTACGCGAACATTTCTGCTTATACTGTAAGTTTAACTTAAGTAATTTGTTACAGTAAGGTCACGGGTTACTTGTATGCCATTTGTTACCTGAAATTCCGTCAACATATTTTTATTACTTCTAATCTAAGACATTGTCACGTATATGTAGTATGTACATATGAATTATAATTGGAATGTTTCACACTCATAGCTGAAGTGTCTATAGTTATTCTTATTACCTATCGCCCACTGCTTATCAGCTTGGTGAACTATTTTAAACATGCGGCAAATCGCGACTTTATCCAACATCAACAATATAATTTTGTTGTCAATAACTGCAGCGTCTAACTAATTTATCGTATATCTATATAAAAAATACCCTTCCACCTTTACCTTTCCTCTTTCTAGGCAATTTTATGAAACCTAGTATAATTTTATTAGTTGTGATAAGTTAAACTTTAAATTTTGACTGCAAGAGCTTTTCATGTTTTAGAGTTTCCATAGAATAGTATTTCAACCTTTTCATCCACTTTGGGCCGCATTATATGTTTATCTGGAATATTTAGGTTACATAATGAGGAACGCAAAATACGGACTGCTGCAGCTGATTGTACAGGGAAAGATTCAAGGAAGAAGAATATCTTGGCTAAAGAATCTACGTCAGTGGTTTTTAAAGAGCATCCTTTCGCGGTATCGAAAATGAAGGTTGCCTTAATGACTGCCGATCTTCGAAAGAAGATGGCACTTTAAGAAGAGAAGATATGTTTATATTTACCCTTGAGTGACGAACACTAGCTGTCCTCTTTCTTATTATTTGAATTAAGCTATCCTTAGTACACCATTCGACATGTGTGAATGTTGCTGTCATTGTCTTTGGAACACTTTTGACCGGTGATTTTATATGCGTATAACATATCTATAGTATGAAATATCATTGGTTGCATACAATAATTTATTCAACAGATGGCCCCAATATTCTTCGATTACAATCGAACAGAGCTCGGTCTTAAAAAAGTGCACATGGCGCTCGACGTGTTCGAAACATACCTACAGCGTTTGGATACTAAATACGCCGCAGCTGACCACCTCACCATTGCGGACTTCCAGCTAATCAACTCAACAATGACACTAGAAGCTATAGACTTTGACTTTTCAAAGTATACGAGGGTATGTTATCTTCTTACTATACATTTCTGTAATAAGGTTAGACTGATAACAAATGGACATCAAAATCTAAGTCGGTACAGGCACAGAAAATTCACTGAGTGAATTAAAAGAAGGTTCAACCTTGTTTTAACAGATTTGATTATGTGTGTTTTGTTTTCGATATGTACCCTAAAGGCTGTTCCTCGAACATGGTACGTCACGTTTGATTCTTATAATGTTCAGTGGTTGTAACTGTACTCATATACTGATGACAGAGACATGTTTTGCCACATATTTTCTTTAGGTGTACCTTTAAAGTAAATAAATGATGATGCGAGTATGACTCTAGGTTATCATCTTCTTTCTCTTATTAAAGTTCTCGTTATTTGTGACCATTTAGTGAGTTTAAATCTGCCATATCACAGGCTGCGTTTGTTTTTCGAGGAACAATAAATGCTACATTATTTTTATTTAAGAGAATGACAATGAGGAATTTTAACTTAATTCGCATATTTATTAATGTGAAAATAACACAAATAAAACATAACATGTTACGCCATATGTTATATTTACAGATAAACAAGTGGTACAATGATTTTAAAACCCAGTATCCAGAGCTTTGGAAGATATCAGAAGGTGCGATGAAAGAAATCCAATACTTTGCAGCGAATCCGCCAGACCTGACCCACCTTAACCATCCCATACACCCGATCCGTAAAATTAATAAGTAAAATAAAGAAAGTGTTGAAGTTATACATTGTTTAATCTATCCGGAGCCCGAAACACACCTCTTCATGTAGCCGAGACAAGCAAAACTGCAGCAGTCAGAGTGGTTGACGCACTAGAAACAAAATCAAAGTTCATGTTAATAAGATATAAGCGGCACTTACAAAAATACACAAATCACTAGTTCAAAATAACGCCCATGTACGGTGATAGGAATCAATAGCGATAGATAAATAACGCCGCTACGACGTCATAGTCCCTTGTTTCAAAAAGTGGCCTTGGGCTACAGACAAAATTTTTTTACCTGCAAATAATGAGTGCGTATAACTAAAACTTCACGTTTAGACTAAATAATTTACACTACACACAAAGAAATAGTTTTTTTAATCAAAATTTTGTTTTTGGTTTTTATTGGATCCGGGTATGTCAACAATTATATATTTTATGCAATGTTTCAACAGTTATTTAAAAAAAAAATAACAAATAAAAACTTTAAGAACATAGTAAATGTAAAGTGTAACTGCACAATAATTCCGCAAAGATTGGATAACATATAT
>JWHW01043104.1:533155-547174 GCA_000931545.1 Papilio glaucus
AAAAGTGTGATCGGGCAAGGCGATCGGAAGTTGTTTGAACTTGGAACAGTCTCAACGAACTTCTTTTCCTTTACTTTTCTTGTTTTCAATTTTGAATTTTATTGTTAAGATACAAGGGTTTCTTTGTTGATTATTTATTAATAAACTATTGTCGAGTATGTTTTGAGTTTTCAGTTCTGTTGGTGTGTCCTCATTTTATTTATTACGATAACCCTGCTATTCGTGGCAAAGAAAAATTCAACAAATCAAAGATCAAAGAATCTGTGCAGCCGTCCTTGAGTAATAAATAGTACGAATAACACGACTTCGTTTTATATATCTAACAGTGGTAGAGCCCGCAACAACATCTGTTGCACGTATGGGCCGGCTCGACCGAGGAAATACCACGACCTCACAGAAGACGCGTGAAGTAGTAGTATTCTGCGTTTCGTCTGATGAGTGAGGTGCCAGAGGCCTAATTCTAGTCCTCTTTCCCTTCCTATCCTTTGCTGATAAGGATAGGATGGGCAAGGGAAGAGGACGTGACGGTGGAAAGGATAAATAGGCAAAGGAAATAACCATTTTCTGGTAATCCCCTTCTCTGTCCATAAAGGTAAGTAACACTTCTGCAACTCATTAGCATAACATGCTATTGGTAGCGGTCACTTGATATTGGGTGAACCGCTTGCTCGTTTGCCACCTTTTATAAAAAAAATGTAGACAAGCCGAACCCCGCAGATTCACACGCCATGCAATTCAATACTGACAATTGTCCACCCTTAGCTGAACCATCTATACATATTATAAAAATGTAACTATTATTGGGAGCCTTTATAAACGCAACTAAACCCAAAACAATGATTATTAGAATATTTGTTTGTCTGTGCGTTTGTTACCGCTAATCTCAGAAACGGCTTCACCGATTTGGGTGCGGTTTTTACGAATCTATTGTGGTAAGCTTCGCTGAACATTTAGTGTTTGTTTTACCTCAATCGGTTTATAAATAAAAAAGTTATATCAATTTAACTGTGCTACGGCCATACTGTGTCGACCCACATACGCGGGAAAAGGGCAGTGAGTTGATGATGAGGTTACAATAGTATATCATTTCGTTTAAGTAAAATTGCAGGACGGGTGAAACCGCGGGGCACTACTAGTATTTAATATGATTGATCATCAACGTTCTCCTAGTCTAGACATTTCTAGAGTTATCCTGATTATTCCGGATCGATCTCGATCTTCGATACTAATCTGGTAAGCAAAATACATTAAACTGTTTTAAATTAATTGAAAATGTTTAAATTAAGTCTAGGATAGGTATTTTTTAGTCCAACGAAAATAATTGATAATGTCTTAAATACAAATCAATAATTGTATAATAAGTGAAAAAAAACCTAGCAACGCGGGTTTTTGTAGCTAGTTTCTCCATACAAACTTATCCCTTATTAGCGCTCGCCTTCGTTATAATAAAATCCTTTGCAAATTTTCAAGTCTCTAACCACAGTAGTTGCGTTGATGTATCAGTCAGTCAGTTCGTGTCTTCTGTTTTATACGTAGATACAAGATTTATATTTTATATACATATAGTTGTCCTCGTTTGAGCCGATAGTCTTCCACTGCTGGACGTAGGCCTCGACCATGCGTCGACCTATACGCGACAGCCATTCTGGGACCTTTCAGCCCTATCAGCCATCCGTTCGGTGAGCATTGCCGCCTAAGAATTGCAATTGTTCGGTCAAGTGTTTATGTAGATATACCACTTTTTATTTTGTGATTTGTGATATGTTGTTAAATTAGCTTATTAACAAATGCGCGAAGTTTTATCGGGGAATAAGGCTAATTAAATCATAATAAGGCTATTTTATATTGAGTCGCTATATCAATTTTAAGTTCTCACTTATTACTATTAAAATTATTTTTTTAATATCCTCATTAAATATAATCTCTAAATTTAGTAAAGAACTAAACTATAAAAAATAATTAAGTAATACATACGAAGTCTCCGATGTTGACGCATTTCTTTGTCGTGCTCTCTTGAGGGTCCGCAAGCGGCTCCGCCGGGATGCTCAGATCGTTTCCTTCGATATTATCCCGGGGAACGGGGACATCCTTGCTTGAGAAGACGCTAGCGTGACTTTTACCTCTTATTAAATTTCCGGTCGCGTATTCAGCGACTAGTAACAACGCAAGGGACAATACGAGCCACGAAGGAGACATTCTGACGGGCTGACCGAACGCGACGTACTATTGTCGCCTGATAAAGGGTGAATGTCGACACTTAGTGTTATGATATGCTATATATACCCGTCCATGCATGTGCGCTCAGTTAAACCTTTAAACTTATGCCGATACGTAAGCGACGAAAGTAAAATATTTATAATATTAATTACTTATAATTTTTTTTTATTCCCGAGGAGAGTGAACGTCAGAAACGATTATCACCATCACTTAGATAATTTTTCTGGAAAGTTTATATGGTATAATTCATTTTAATTAAAACTTACCATACATAAATTATTAATTTAGGGAAACGTATACTGTAATCGATATCTGGTATTTATACATTGAGCTATTTATAGTTCGTAGATGTTTATCCTTGTTTTTATATTATAATCGGGATTCTGAATTGCAAAAATGACTCACATCATGGACGTATAAAATAATTTTTTTATACGTCCATGAGGCACAAGAAAAATTCACGGTTATTACTGACTTTGGCACATTGATAATAAAGAAATTCATAAACAATCTAAGTGTTTAAGATATATTTATTTCTCAGACCTCGAATCTTCATCGGATGAAGAATTTTTTTTTTGTACATTTTCCGAACACGTTTATGCGTATGACAATGATAAAACGAAAATCACCTTCCGAACTATTGAAACGTCTGCGTACGAGCTTAACACTGAATGTAGACTAAATACCAAAGCCATTCTGTGCATCGAAGCCGATGTATACCTTGTTTCATTGCAAAATATGATTGTTGTAAACAAACACACAATTTACATACGTCATCTACATTTATTATATTTTTACTTTTAATATTTTCATCGGAAATGTTGTGGAAATCGTGAAATAAAGTGAAATGAAATTGTATTATAATATGGATAGCTAATGTTAAAAGGTAATGTGAGAAAAAGTTGTTTTTCGAAAATATTTTGGAATTCACGAATTTTAACGTAGAAACTTTTGTTTACAAAAATCACATCTTGCTGTGAAACAAAGTATACTTCAATGTTTAGATTGTGAAGATTTAATTTTAAAAACAAAAAGCCAAACGCGTTTGCCTCTGGGAGTATGAACATAATATTGCAATTTATGAATAATCTTTAGTACCAAAAATAATAGTAATGTTTTTTCATGTAATTAACCAATTTATTATTTATTTATTTAAAAATCGTATATCGAAACTTCATTCGTTTTATGGAAAATTTCGATAATGGTGGCATTTTTCACAGTGGCCAGGGGCGGCGCTGAGGTTAAATCCGGCACTGCCTGCCCGCTATCTACCAAGTGCGGAAACAACAAGAATAATTTTATCTGATTAAACCCTTAATATACCTCTTTAACTATTAAATTCGAGGTTCGTACAAAAACATTTTATCTATATACATAAAAGAGAAAACTGTCAGTCTGACTGACATATCAACGTACAACCCAAAGTACCGGGCGAGACTTGAAATTTTGCACAGATATTTGTTATTACGTAGGCGAGCACTAAGAAATGATTTTTCTAAATTCATTCCCTAAAGGTTTAAAGTAGGGGATGAAAGTTTGTATGGGGAAATAATTTAAATCTAAGTAAGTAAGTTGACCTCAGATCTCTATGATCAATCGTATTAAATAGGGTTCAGGAAAATCGTAATTTAAATGAAATTGCACGGCGGGTGAAACCGCGGGGCTCAGCTTGTCTATTATACATAATTTTTTTCGCTCAATATTGCTCTTATCAGAAAGAACTCGCTGTGCATAGTCGTTCGGGTAGCAGCAATTTGTTCTCGAAAAAATATACTATCGTAAAAAAAAACGATGTTTTCGATTGAACGCAGTCTTAAGTGTCTGATATCTTCTAAATTATTTATCAAAATGATATAATGTAAAAGACAATAATAATCAACATTTAATTCTCAAAGTTACTAAAACTTCTATTGGCAAAAGGATTTATACTTAATCCGGCAAAATAGCTACTCAAACAAATTTTTAATTGTCTTTTTCTAGTTATTGTGAGTCAACCGTAGGAGATAGAGCCATGCCACAGAGGAGTTTATTTTATAGGATTTAAAAAAAATACAAACCTTTTCTATATTAGTTTGATATGCATGTTTAATGGTTGTGCCATCGTAAGCTACGAAAGTAAATTTTTTGGGCTTAGCTTTATCTATGCGTGTTAATGTTTTATTACATTCGTATGTGTAGTCCTTGCTAGCTAGGTGTGATGACTACACATATAAACCTTGCGGCAAAAATATCTACATGACGACGTAAACATTTTTGAATTCCGTTTCGTGTTTTAGAAGGGGTTAGCTGATAAACAGCAAACGCGGAAGGCAACATTCTTTTATACTATGCATAGTTTAAATAATAATTCTCAGACACAAGGCACGCTTCTATAATTTTAATTTTAGACTCCGTCAATCAAATAGAAGGTTATGAACAGCATTTTAAATATTTATCAAGTTGAAAATAACTTAAATTAAACAAATTATGTTATGCCATATGTTATATTTACAGATATACAAGTGGTACGACGTCATAAAACTTAGTAGAGCAACTTTGAAAGAAATCAGAAGATGCGATGAAAGAAATCCAGGATTTAATGTACCAGATTGCCCCATCTTAACCATTCAATACATCCGATATGTAAAATTAATTTAATCATATTAAAATAAATAATTTACTGAAGCTATACATTTTTTAATCTATCCGGAGCCCGAGACACACCTCTTCATGTAGCCGAGACAAGAGAACGTGCAGCAGTCGGAGTGGTAAATGCACTGGAAACAAAGTCAAAGTAATTAATAACTTCATAATAAGACTTATGGACTCTGTTACGGCGCAAAATCCGCCCGTCTCTTCCTCTCTTTAAAAAAGTAAGTCTTTTTTTTTAAGTTACATCATTTAAGTTTAGTAAACGGTAACTTATTTTACCAATTCTACATTATTATAAACGTTCATAATACAAAGGTCAGAAATCACGATTTTGTTGCAAATTTCAAGGTAAAAAAATAGTATTTTATTACATGTGCAAGTCGCCACGAACAATATTCCTCCACACAAAGCTTCTATTGCAACTAACCTTTAAAGGATTGCTTTTGGACTCTGGCCAAGCTTTTACAATAAATGTTTATTCTAAGCATTTTTCCTTTACTTTTTCCGTGCTTTTTTATCAATTAGAAACGTTTAATAGGTACATCTGCAGGGGAACGATCTTTGTGGCGATCAATGAGGGAGGCCTACAGCTGTGGACGGATATCGGCTGAAACACCCTGACGCCGGCGAACAGGTACATAATTTAGAAACGCATGATTCCGCTCCCAAACACATTCGTCATACTTCTAGCTAACATACATTTATGTAGTTGCTTGAGTAAATATTTATTTACAAAATTAAAAGAATTTTAGTATGTATCAATACCGCTTACGATGCTGCATGTTATTCAAGAGAAGATAATCAACATCTTAAGCGTAATAAAGGGCGGCACCTTCAGGAGGGTCCAGCTCGGATTTTTATCATAATTTTTATATTATCAGATTCAGAGTCCGCCGTGCTCTTACTTTACTTATAAGCAATATGCGTTAGCGATCTAATTCGAAGGGCCGAAACACTTGATAGAGGCAAGTGAGAAGAGGATAATATTTGAAGCAAATAATGATTTTATCCAATGCAATACGAGCAACACGATGGTTCTCACGGTGGTTTGCCTTAATAATCTAATCTTAAGTATGTATTTAAGGTTAAATAATTCATCAAATCAGTCTTCAAAACCTATTTATTTCACTTTTATTAAAATGTATTAGGATTACTTGTGGATTTTTTACATACGGTGATGTGATTGGTAATACGGTCATGTGTGATGTGATTTCCTAGTACCAGAAATAACCTTGGGAAAGCATTGGAAGTGATAACAGATATTTACAATTTTTTTTTTAATTTCATTTGATTAATAAATAATATTTAATTTAAATTCGAGCGAATTTTTTTTTTCGAAATATACGCCATAATCAAATTATTATAAAACGCTCCGTTGAAATTTTTTTAGAATCACTTTGCATATTCAGGCGTCGAAATTTCGTTAAATTTGTTGAACAAAGTCAATACGATTAAGTACAATCTCCATATCAATTCATGTTTCTTACTATTCAAATATTAGGTTTTTTTTATAAGAGAAGGGGGCAAACGAGCGGCGCGAACACCGAGGTGATCAACGTCGCCCATGGACACCTGCAACACCAGAGGAACTGCAGATACGTTGCCAGCCTTTAAGGAAAAGATAGACTCGCTTCTTGAAGGACCCTAAGTCGTACTGGTTTGGAAATACCGCGTTATAAATCTAAGTAAGAATAATAGAAATGTATTATACATACAAAGTCTCCGATCTCGCCGCATTTCTTCGTCGAGGTCTCTTGAGGATCTGAAGGTGGTTCTGCCGGGATGCTCAGCTCGTTTCCTTCCATATCATCCCGGGGAACAGGGACATCCTTGCTTGAGAAGACGCTAGCGTGACTTTTACCTCTTATTAAATTTCCGGTCGCGTATTCAACGACGAGTAACAACGCAACGGACAATATGAGCCACGAAGGAGACATTCTGACGGGCTGACCGAACGCGACGGACTATTGTCGCCTGATAAAGGGTGAATGTCGACACTTAGTTTTATGATATGCTATATATACCCGTCCACGCCCGCATGACTGATCAGTGAAACCTCTACCGATAAACGTATGCCGTTACGTCCGCGACAGGAGGATAATATTTACAATTTTTAATTGTTTACAATAAATCAGTATGGTTAATGACAATTTACGAATACTTCATACTTTTTTGACTCGTTGTAAAACTGCTCGTAATTTATATGTATCCACTTATGTAACAGTAATAGGAAGCCAGAATGCGTCTCTGAAGGCACGTCTAACGAACAATTTAACAAGCAGGCACTTTAATGTACAGAAGTGAGAGCTGGGTTTGGTAGGAAAATATTTTTTGTAGACAATGCGGTTAAGATGCCTAGTGTTATAAGATATAGATATATATAAGATATAGATGAATAGTGTTATAAGAGAAAAGAAATGTTTAAATGTGAATGATTACAATTGAGGTACGAATGCCTCGGTAGTTCTGGCATATTGAAAGGATGGATGAAGAGAACATAACGAGACAAATTTCCCCTACCAACAGTGGTGGCACCCAGAAGAACATATCGATCAGATTACTACATACCTAAGAAAGGCAATAGTGGGTATCCAAACATTATTCGACTTATCTGATACTAGCGAACATCAGTAGTAGTAGTGTTCACTAACTCGAGGTGAACTGCATATAGAACGAATATAACAATGAAAAATGTCGCAAAAATGTTACCTCTAGACGAATATATTTTAACAGTAACATTAATACAAGTTCGTTATAAGAGTTTGGAAAGATATACAAATGATATAAGCAACAAGATAGATGTGCTAAGATCGCACAAAATGTTAATCACTGCCTATCCGTCTTGATACACTATCGTTAGCCTATAGCGATTGGTTTGTGTTTGATATACAATTTCGCTTTTAAATCAAATCCAACAGAAATAGAAATCAGCCTGTATGTTGATCTATTTGTTGTTCGTAGGTGTTTAACCTTGTTTGCTTTGGATAATTTTTCCTGCTATCTACCAAGTGCAGAAACAACACGAATACTTTTATCTGAATGGACACTTAACATACATATTTAGCTATTAGAAATAAATTACTAAAAAACACAGAACACACACAGGACTGCCTACAGAAGTGAACACTCAACAGATGGGAAGGCGCAACAATAGTTCCAAAATAAATAAATAATCAACAAAAAACCTTTGTACCTTAACAATAAAATTCAAAATAAATTAATGGGTTAGTATGTTCCACTGTTCCAAATTAAAATAAGCATGTTGCTGACGCGTGTAGCTGACCCATGTTGTTCACACGAATCTATACGATTTTCTCCTATCAAATATCGTCTAACGCGGCTTAAGAAGTTTTTTCTGTTTTATAAAAAAAATAGAAAAAATATTGTTGCCGGTTTATTCGTCCCTGACGTTGTTTGGATGAATTAGCGCAGTTAAATTCTTGATAATTTGTCTTGTAAATAGTGAAAAAATTAATAAAATCGGTTCAATAGTTTCGGAATCACTGCGAACAAATAATTTATCTTTATACTTAATATTACATTATCAACAGGGAGTGAGAATATTGTAAAACAAATTAAATACAGTTCTTACCTTGTAAAAGTTATTGGTAGTTAAGTTATTGGTATAGTCACTCAAAATAGAAATTCGATATCGGCAAAATGTGTGATGCCTAAATTTAGATTCAACCACACGCTTTGCTTTCTCTTAATAGTTTTGCAAGATTAAAATTCATCGCAGACACGAATAGTACATGCACACATCTATACATGTGTTTGTACATTTATTGCCAATATTCTTTTTAGAACGCGATGAATCATCGCTACGATGGTAAAAATTGTACCGACACAATCACAAGCTCACGGTTCAAAATTTACTTGAACATTGCTGGGCACGAACTGCTTGTATAAAATCTCTCCAACACTTTCTCTATAGTAAGAGTCCTCCTTTCCTTCCTTTCAGTTAATAATCATCAATAAACAGCTGGACGTAGGCCAAAAAATCGGTCCCCTGCCACCCAGTGGAAGCCCTCAACATTGATCAGGTCGTCAGTCCCATCTTGTGGGATACCTACGCTAAGTCAATATGTTTCCAGAACCTTTCTGCGAGCAATGTCCGTCCCATTGCCACTTAAGTTTTGCAATTCTTCGGGCAATCTCACTTTGATTCTGTTGCGGAATTTCTGATGTGATCCCGCAAACAGACTTGCCCTCTCTATTGTCCCTTGAGTGACATTGAGGCGTCTAATGGTGCTCGCAGTCAGGGGCCATGTTTCAGTTCCGTAAGACATCGCCGGTCATTGACTTTCGTCTTAAGACACTGCGGTCGATGTTGGCACGAAAGGATATCTCGCAACTTTCCGAACGCTGTCGTAACACTCGAACCTCATAACACTCATTCATCACAGAAACTGAAATAAGTCAAAGGCCGCGTTCGCGCGATGTCAGCATTTTTATTAATTATAATTGAATAACATTAGCATTCCTATTAAATAGCAAGTAATACGGTGTCATTCTAGAGCTATTAAAAAAGAAATTACCCAATACATTAAGCATGTTCACAATTTTTTTTTCGATAAGATTTTTTTAGTATATTTATAACAAAATATATGCTTGCGTAAAAATCATCGAGTGTTACAGTGAGAGTATTTTTCTGGATAATAAAACATTTGTATTGGCGTAATAAGACAAAAGATTTAAAATATAGGCAATTTAAGAAACTTTGACATGGCATAAGCACTGCCTCAGCGCTTAGCACTATGAGGCAATAAAAAAAGAGCAGCGAACAAAGAAAAATATTCTATATAGTATTTGATCTATGTGCCGATCCTTGCGGGAGGTCTACAAACAACAGTGGACGTCTTTGGGCTGACGATTAATTCCGCGCGGCGTTGTCATCTGTCACCGTAAGATAGTGTTTTTTCGGAAGATATTTAGAATTTAAATAATGACATCTAGCGTTGTGTTACAGAAATACCAATAGGGTTTTGCATTATTGTCAACCAATTTATTATCCATTGGTAGCGATGGCTAAAAGATGGCGCTCTAAGAATTTCATGTTTTCGTTATAATTCGTGTTTTTAGGGATAAGACCTTGATAGAGAAATTTAAAAATAATAACCGTATCTACATACAACATTTCATCAATTTTTTAAAGCCGTTTCCGTGTTGGCTGATATATACAAGAATTGCTGATAAGACTACTAAAATAAAACAATTTTATAATAATGATGGTCATGTACATATTATTATACTTTAAAATCGGAATGGTAGAGGATTTTTCCATAATAAGGGATTTTGAGTAGGAGTTCTATCTTGACCTCTCGATGAGCCACCGAGTATATTTAAGCCATCGTTTAGAGGGACCGGCAGTGCCACTGGCACTTGCAGCTTGGGCAAGTTCAGCAGACCGCCGAGGACGTCCTTGCAGAAAGCTCCACTGATCCTATCTGCCATGTTACCCCACAATCCCATCTGGCAAAATCTGTAATTATAAAAAAAAATATGTCATTAATATCGTATTACAAATGTATTTGTATACATATTAATACGACGAAAAGGGTGAGCATTATGACAAATGGAAATATTGCTTATATTATCGCTTACGTTTAGCTACATTTTCAGTAATATCAGTCGTTACCTAGACGAGGGCCTAGACAAAGTAGATGCGCTCATAGAAGCGAAGAGGAAAAACCTCTAGCTAGCGATATTGCTTGCCAAAGTATGCCGCTTGTCAACGCATTTGTATGAATTAACGTTCGTTAAATTGTCGATTCATACGATGGAATATAGTAATATGTATGTCGAATCTTACTTTGTCTAGGCCCACTGTACGTTTAAGCCTTATCGCTTAAGGGCCTGCTTTACAAAGTGTGAGTAAGTGCCTAATAACTAATTGATAAATAAATTAGCTAACAAATAAAACTTTACGGAACATTGAGAGCATGAATCATTTTTTTTTAATTTAATCACACTCAAAAGAATTTAAAATGCATCTTTTATGCATTATTTTGTATTACCTTTGGATATCTTTAAATGCTTATTCTGCAAAAATTATAATGATACAAAAAAGCATTTTTTTAGATTTCGATTACTTTGATTTGAAACGAAACTGAAACGAATGAAAGGCAAATGTATTAACGTAGTTATTACATTCTCTTTGCCGATAACATTCTTAGCTGACGGATGATCCAACCTATATTACCCAGTTAATCTTGAGATTGTGAAATGCCAACTATTATTTTATTTGTCAGATGAATTGTAAGTAGCTTATTCAGCACTTTACTTGGACATTGTGAAACGTAATGATAAGACATTATGCGCTGAATAGCATAATGCATTATCATTACATATAACGCGAGCACAATAGGATGGGACGGTATAGCAAGGAAGGTATGTCAACTATGTTTTTTGATCTCATGTCAGCAGATTCAGAGCAGAGAGAGCTCATCATCAGCAGACTCGGGTTTCGTAATATTGTGCATAAGAAGTGTCTTACTGCTTTGCTGATTGTGGATTAATTGTAACAGACTAACATGACGATTGCAAACACTGAGTTTGTCACACACTCTTGTTTGTCATATTCTATAACATTATTTCTATCAATAATTGTTATTTTTGTTTCTCACCTGAAATTCGAGTCCACGGTGATCTTGTCGGCGATTTTAAGGAATTGCTCATTATCTTGCGAGAACGGCATGAAACCGAACTGTTTGGAGTCATTACCAGCGCGAGAGGGGCCCAGGTTGTGCGCGAACTTGCTTATGAGGCCGACAAACGACTCTCTGACGCGGTGGTCGGTGTTGGAGACGCGCAAGCCGAGTGGCTTCCCCTCCTCGTCCAATGGTTCGAATATATAAGCGAGTTCATCTCCATGAGACGGGCCTTTCTTTGGTGTCTTTACTTTGGTATCGCCCTCCTCTGTAAGAAGAGATTTACAACTTTAATTTTTTTTTGAAGAGTCCAAGAAGTAAATTGGTGAACATTGCAATTATCGCATCCAAATTAAGAAACCATCCTATGCCCGTTTAGAAATTCCAATGTGTGATATTTATTTTGGTATCGAGGGCGAGAGGGGAGGGGGAATCTTCAATTGATATCTTGCACCTGTAGAAACACGAGGTTATGTACTCACTAAAGCCCTCGCGGTAGTTATCCCCGAGCGCGATAAGAGGGGATTCCGGAATCTCCAAATGAATCCACCACAACCATTGATAGAATTACGTTGGCAAGCGTTGCATATAAGACGATCGCTGATATATATATATACGTACGTGTGAGTGCGACAGCGGGCAGGAAGTGGTAACCCTTGCTGAGGTTGCCAACGTGCTCGAAGCTGTAGAGGAAGGCGGGGCTGGCCGCGCCCCACGCGCGCACTGTCTGGTACGCCGGGAAATTAAACAGCGCGTCGCCTGTAAGCAAAAGTTCATAGCTGTGCTTAAAGTTTTATGCAATTTATAAACTTTTACACGCGGCTTCGCTCGCATTTTTCTCCTTGAACACATGCCAAGGATTATCGGAAATATTATAATTTGATTACTTTGGTCTTAAGTCAGGATCATCCGAATAAAACTGAAATCTCTAAATGTTTTTCGGATAAAATATACTATAATGTTACGTTAACAACGCGAGGCGTGACAAGAAACACGTAACAACTAACGTTCGCGCTAATAATATTAATTAGGAAGCGTAAATTTTAGTATTTAAATATAGTGTATATTATTTCTTCAAAACGCAGTTTTGTAAAAGAATTACCTTATCGTTCCTATTCCTATTTATAATATCAGTAGAGATTCGTCAGCAATATGTCACAGTGGGTTTGCACTGCCAAAAACGTTCACATCAAACATGTTGTCATTTCAGTTTTTTCAGAGAGAAGGAGAGGGATAACAACATGTTTTATGTGACTGTTTTCGGCAGTGCAAACCCACGGTTACACACGACACAGGTAGGCTGATAAAAGTTTGAGCACGTCCCCGAAGAAACTACCCTTTTTATAATCTTATGTAGGTAGCATTGTTACTACAGCAAAAAATTAAACCCTCCGACCGTTTTGTGGGGTTCGTAGTATTATTAACTGTAACTTAAGAATAAGGGTTGTACTGCAGCTGCACTACGGATGAACATTTCGTGGGGCCCCTTTTTTGTGAAACATTTTAAGCTTATTGAAATAGAATATTAAATTAGCTTAGAAGCTATCGTCGGCAAATGGTTGTACGGAATGACAAGACTATGGTTAATAGTGAAAGATTGGAAAGAAGGGAGAACATCAAAATTTTGTATAATACATACCTGTGGCGTCAGCTATTTGTGACAACCCATCGAATGCCTTCGACGTGCTGTCGAACAACGCTTGGTAGTAGTCGGGTAAAGGTATCAAAGACTCCACTCCTAGCGCCTTCAAAGGGGTCAAACCTTCAACACCCTGGACCACGTCGCGAAGTCCACCTATCAGTTCGTTCTTAATAAAGTCCTTGACTTCTCCAAGCTTGTCAGTTAGGAACGTAGAAAATTTGCCTGCAACAATACCAGACGTAGTATTGAAATTTAGATTTTACATTGTAAATATTTTATTCAATAAAATTGGAACGAAAACATTTTTTTTATAAGTTAAGGTGGCAAACGAGCAGAGTCGCCTTTAGTGATCAGCGACACCCATGAACATCTACAACACCACAGAAAACAAACTACAAATTTAAAACTACAAAATGTCGCAAATTAGCCCAAGACATCAAATCTAAAGTTCTAAAAATATAGTTTTAAGAACTTCAGTTTTAGAGTCTGATTTTATTGATAATTTGCTTATCAGGATAAGATGACTATTTATTCTATTATATATATATATCTAAATATGGATGTGCGTGTTTTACTTTTTGTTACCCTATGTTTTACTTTTGTTCTTTTTTTGTTCACAAAGCGATTGTGACTATGGCTGGTTGTACCCTCAAGATTCTCATGTGACACTATGGCGATTGCATGTGGATGGTTGTAGGGGTGTAAAAGATACGGATTGAAAATTTGAAGAATGATAATTAAAAATTATACTAAAATCAACTATCTACCTGTTCTGTGTCTCGGAAAGTTCTCAATGCTTACCGAACACTGCTTTGGAGGTCTCTGCGGAAACAACGCCGGTGAGGAGCGGACAGTGCTGGCGGCGGCGCTGCAGTGACT
>JWHW01043104.1:552758-575385 GCA_000931545.1 Papilio glaucus
CCTCTGTATTTTATACCGTATTTACCACGGGGAGTGTTCCGAAGAACTGTTTGGAATGATTCCTGCCGCCGAGTTTCGTCATCGGACGACACGATAGACCGCCAGGTATCATCCACACCACCTGGATGGCTGTTATTCCTCCACAGTGCGGTTCTCGCGAAATTTTCTGTCACGCACAGCCTCGCTGTGGAACGGTCTGTCCTCGGCGGTATTTCCAAACCAGTACGACTTAGGGTCATTAAATATGCGAACTTATCTTTTTCTTAAAGGCGGGCAACGCATTTGCAGTTCCTCTGGTGTTGCAGGTGTCCATGGGCGACGTTGATCACCTCAGTGTTCTCGCTGCTCGTTTGCCCCCTACTCTTATAAAAAAAAAAACACAACTACAAAATGGCACACCCGCCTTCGTGAGTTTAAGCAACTGTATGCATATAGGTAACTACTTCATCTAACCAAAATAATAGTCACTAAACTCATTATGCACTGTTTCATATTAACTTTCATTTTTATGATTATTTAACCTAATCTTGTGATTTTTTAATCTTCTTTCTTGATTACACAAGCGTTTGTACACTTTTTAACAACTTTCACGGGTTATTTTGTCACAGAATCATCATATTTACTGTCTTTCTTTCTTAATTTGTGCTAGTAATTTATTTTTCTTCTTTAAATATTTTATTATTCGAATACACCAAAATTAAAAATACCTAATACTTTTATTAGGTAACGATTTTTAATTTTACTTATAAATGCTTAAGAAGCCATGTATTTTTAACAGACATCAAAAAGGAGGAGGTTATTAATTCGTGTGTATGTTTTTTTATGTTTGTTACCTCAGAACTCCGCTCCTAGTGAACCGATTTCGATTATTTTTTTTTGTTCGAGAGCTAATACTTGTCGATTGGTCCTATTTTTTTTAGTCAAGATCCGACTGGTAGTTTTTGAGTTATTCTTAATAATGCATAATGTGACAACGTTGAATTTTATTTCTTGGCTTACGTAGGCTAAACTATAGGACTTACATTAAAATGATGTATGAAATAATTGTAGCTCTTTATATAAGCTAAATAAAAGTCCGTGATGACGTATATCTATCATCTATAGTTGCCTCACAATAACCATTTTTATCTTATGAAACATTAATTAAAACGCACTCGATATGAATCCTTATCCATTTAAACGTCTTAGTTATCAATAGAATTTAATGTAGATTATAATTGTTCGTTGAAGTATATCATTCTGACCAATAGTTTAGAAGATATCAAAAGTTTAAACCACAAAGTAAGTAAAAACTTGACTCTGACTGACTCCAAAAATAAATATGATTAAGAATTGATTCTTATGTTTAATTGCGTAAAATTATTTTATACTTTTAAGTGCAATTCTTGTTTTTAAATATAGTTTTTTTTGAAGTCGGTTTTGTTTTTGTTAAAAAGTTTTTTATACCTCAAATTCGACATTCAAAATTGAAGTTCGATTTTTACCCCGAATGCTTACCAGTGTATATAACATTACAAATGTTTACAAAAATACAAATGTTAACCAAAATTAAAATTAAATTACAAAACATATTTTAATGCATGGACGTGAGAGCTTGGTTTGGTAGGATACGCAAGTTAGTAGAGTTAATGCCGTTGATATGCGATCTTTAAGAAGTATGTTAGGGTTGACGTTGATTAATAGGATTAAAAATTGATTAATAGGATTAAAAATAGATAAATATAAGAGAAAAATGTGGCTTGAAGAGGATGTTGTGACTAGAATTGAGAAGGGTACGCTACGGTGGTTTGGGCATGTTGCAAGGATGAATGAAGGGAGAGTAACGTAACGTAAACAAATTCATGTTGCAAAAGTGAGTGGCAGCTGATCGATAGAAGTTCTCCTTGGGCGAACCAACCCTACCAACTTGGGTTGGTTCGCCAAAGGAGAACTTCTATCGATCAGATTAGTAATAAATACTAAAGGAAATAATAAGGAGTACCCGTAACCGATGAGCTTGTATGCGTAGATGTATGGATGAATAGAGAGAGGTGTGCCCGGATCGCGCCAAATGGAAATCCATAATTCCTGCCTACCCTTCTGGGTTACGGGCGTGAGCGTATATTTATCTATTTATTTTATTTTAACACTTTTTTAAATCTACCGTCTCTTATATTTCATAGTATTTTCAGCTTTAAAATACTTTTGTAATGTACTTAACAACACTTGATGTTATGGCGTAGCATTGTTGTTAAAATTTAATATTTAGCTGCGCTATGCTTAACTTAAATTAAAAATAGTACAATATAATAGCAATAAATCTTTAAAATGAAGGAAATGAAGTAAAAGTATATTTTAATATTATGCAACCAAAATATTAGTTCCTTACTATAAGATCACTAAAACAATGCCCAAACAACCAAATAACTATCATAGGTCAATTTATGTAGATAACTACATTTTAAAATAATTCGTAGACATTTTTTAATTTCCCTATTAATTTTATATTTTATGCTTTGGCTTTTTTTCCTTATAAAATCATATCTTTTTTAAAAACAAGTTCCAGAAAATTTAAGGAGATTTTAAATGCTGACAACACCCAACCATTGACAATACCATCTAATTTTCAACTTAAACACTATGGTATAAAGTCCAGATTAACTAACTCTGCCAGATTCATCGATTAATGCATACTATCTCTTTCTAAAAGCGGTGGAACTGTGCTGAGGTATTTAATATAGTCGTTTTTTTTCAGTGCATAAAAAGAAATCCTCAAGGTTCAGAAAAAGTTATTAAAGAATTATAGTCACTAATAAAAATATAGTGACAGCAACATTCACACATCTCAAATAGTGGAAAAAGACAGTATAATTAAAATAATAAGAAAAAGAGAACAGCTAGTGGTTGTCACTTGGTTGTCATATGGTGTAAAAAGGATAGTGTAATTAAAATAATGAGAAAAAAGTTGACAGTTAGTGTTAGTCACATAAGCGTAAATGTAAACATATAACGTAAGCTATAGAAAAAGTGTGCAATTAGCACACTTTTCGAGTCTTCACTTTTCGACCGCTAATGACTGTTAATTTTTGTATTTTAATATCATTGCTTATGTGACAAACACTAGCTGTCCTCCAACTGTCCTCCTTTTTCTTATTATATTTATTTCACTAACGCGAATATTGCTATTACTGCTGTCACTGTCTTGAGAACAAAGTTGATCGATAATTTTGTAGGAGTATAACCAATGCCATTAAAAATTAAAAAGTAGTAGGTATGCCATTAGCGGTGGAAAAGTGAAGAATCGAAGGAGTCCTAATCACGCTTTTTCTATAGCTTACGTCATTTACGCTTAAGTGACAACTACTAGCTGTCATCTTTTTTCTTATTATTGTAATTACGCTATCCTTTTAACACCATTTGACATGTGTAAATGATGCTGACACTGGTATCACTGTTTAGGAACAATTTTGTCAGTTAATTTAGTATAAGTATATTATATATAGTATAAAATTCCATTCATCTTACAATAAGTATACAAAAGAAAAAATTATTAAAATTTTTGAAATGTCTCGACACTGCTACGTCGCAAATTTTTGACGTATGGGATTAAGTGTATGTTATTTGCTAAAATTAAATATTTTTGCCCTCTGTTTTGTTTAATTGAGTGTGGAATTAAATTATATTGCACTGTGTTTTTTTTTAATATATATTTTGTCACATTTTACTAATAAACATTTAAAAACATTATGGGGAAATTTTAAAATGAACATCAACACTGTGACGACACACGATACGTCCCGTTTGCGTCATCATATCGTGGACAGCGCTCAAACGGGGAGGACGTGGAATGTTTAGAAACATAAATTATTTTTTCTTTTAAATGTTTCTAATGTTGGAATTATAAAGTACAAAGTTTAGGATAGGTATGTTTTACATTATTTTCGTACAATTCTTTCTACATCAGTGAAGTATAATTGTGACGTTTTGTTGGTGTGACATAATTTCATTGGTATTGTTACAGGTTTCAAAAGAGGTCGCCGCCATCATGGCGTCGTCGGACGAACAATTTTCACTATGCTGGAACAATTTCCATGCAAATATGTCAGCAGGCTTTCATGGCCTGCTGTCACGTGGAGATTTAGTCGATGTAACCTTGGCTGCCGAAGGCAGAATTTTACAAGCACACAAATTAGTTTTATCTGTATGTTCTCCCTACTTTCAAGAAATGTTTAAAATGAATCCAAACCAGCATCCGATAGGTGCGTGCATTATTTATATTTCTAAGTCAATCACACTTTCCATGTAGTTTTTGATACTATTAATCGTTTTTTTTTTGGTTTCAGTATTTTTAAAAGATGTTAGTCATTCAGCGCTAAGAGACTTATTACAGTTTATGTATCAAGGTGAAGTTAATGTTAAGCAAGAAGAATTAGCGTCGTTTATTAGTACCGCGGAACAACTTCAAGTTAAAGGTTTAACCGGTAACCAAAATGAAGAAAGTTCCACGCCATCCAAACCAAAGCCGACCTCAAGGCCAGGCCCGAGGTCGTCACAACAACGGATATCTGCTAAGTTAGAGACTGATTTAGATACTAAGCCCTCCTTAACTCCAGTAGCAATTAAGAGACCAAATAGGCCATCAATAGCATCAAATAATTCGTCATCTTCTCAAAGTGGACCCGCGAAACGGAAATGTGTTGACCCATTGGAAGCTGGGCCCTCTGGTTCTGCAAAAGAAGAATTTGTTACGATACCGGACGAAGATGAAAATAACGCTGTGGCACCGAAAATGGAACCTGAATTTGTTAACGAAAGTATGTGGGATGATGACGATGAAGGCGCTAACAATGACGAAACGAATTTTGGCGAAGACGACTCTAACATGGAAATGTCTGGTAAGATATTTGTATTAATGAATAAGCTTCCGTTTCATCATTTGCTCTT
The DNA here is from genome assembly GCA_000931545.1 of Papilio glaucus. NCBI lineage: Eukaryota > Metazoa > Arthropoda > Insecta > Lepidoptera > Papilionidae > Papilio > Papilio glaucus. The sequence goes on from JWHW01043104.1 coordinate 557,682, forward strand.
CAATATTCTACTATAAATTATTCCGTTTTAGGTTTTGATGGTTCCGCGACTGGTGATGGCAATATATCTGGAGGTGGGGAAGGTGGAGCTGTTGGGGATGCACAAGGTAGGTTTTCAAATTTGATCCTTGGCCAGTTTCTGCCTACGAGAGTAGTTGGAAGCTGACCATGATAGTTCAGACGTGTGGAATCAAAGCTAGGTACTTATAATTTGTTTTGATTAGAATTCCACAAAATCTAGCTTTTATTCTGTGCGTCATTTAGATTAGGAATGAAATTTGTAAGCTTAGTTTTAGGTAGCATTAGTTATTGGTTAGTAATTTTTTTAAATGTTCCAGGGTTAAAAATCCTGTTTTTAGAAGGCTATGTTCAGTAAATGAACATCGCCTTTTAAATGGTAATGTACTTTGGTGTTGACAAGGTATGGGTAAAAGGTAACCTGGTTTTAAGAGGTATTGTAAAGAAAAGTGAGGTAATAGAAGTATAAAGGTTAATTGATTTCCGTGGTTGATTTACATCTAGTTAAAGGTATCTGAATAATCCCTTCCTACAAGGTTAAGGATATATAATTGGTATGGTACGAGACATGAGCGCGGCATAGGTAAGTTTTGGTAGGTATTGTACGGATATGGTAAGTACTTCAGGACAAGAGTTAACACTAAAGCGTTCGGGTTAGCGTGAGATATTGTAATATGGATGAGGTTCTAATAAGTATGCAAGTTTATCCATGTTATGAGATCTTAATGAACTAACATTGTTCTGATAGAGGTGTTACAAATTATGAAAGACTGCTCTACACGTGAAAGTTTAGTGGGTACTATTTCAATTTATGCAAAAGCATTTTGTTGAAATGCGCCCTATGCTGGCATGTCACTAACGTTATGTAAATCTGGACGGGTGTACAGAAATAGTTTATAGCAGTTATTTGGTACTACCTTCAGTGTACCACCTGAAAATCTGCATTACCCATATGTTTGAAATTAGTTACACTCCATCCTGATTGTCAAACGCGGGTGTACTACCAATGTAATTCTGTAGCTGGAGTACATGGTATAAGTAAATGGTACCTGCGGAAACAAGTTATACAATACTGGGTTCGTCCAGATCTGGGCGAATGTGCAGTTTCTGAGCCGTTCGCGAACTGCTCGCGCGCACTTGCTATTTGGTACACCTTTGTACCGCAACTCAATTGCATTCCTCAGATCTGGACGCGCCCTACGACACTGTCCATGACATGATTCCGTCGTTCGTTGAACAAGCGAACAGCCGCTGAGTATGCGCAGCAAACTCACCTGAGGCGCTTTTGACTGCATGGACAAAAACCGACAATATTCGGCTCTGGTGAGGCAAGCCCTGAAATACCGAGGATTTGCCTCGCTCAGTCAGTACGCGGCTATTGAAACACGTCCACATTCATGTATCTGTTGCGCAACTGATTTGTTTCTGTTCTGTCACGTGGAAAGCACAAACATAGCGATCGAGTGTATATATACAAGATTATTTAAAAACATTTAGGGTATTCGGTTACGTTTGCGCGCATGCAGAAGGGTGCGTCCACATCTCGCGAGCTGAACTTACGTGACGAATTCGCCGGATGTTAGCGCACCCTTAGAGTAGTTTCTTAGCCTCATTGTGGCAGTGTTAGTCTAATAGTCTCTAGGACTAATGCTTCTAAATAAGTCCATCCTGCATTTCCGATATAGTGCATGCGTTAAAAAACTCAAGTATTGAGTTACATTTCACAAGATTTGCACAATTGACGGATACCAGATATACGGTCAGGGTTAGAAAAGTTCACCATAGTCATTTGCTTTCATCAGGGACACTGACGGTTAAAATAGAACATATATTTTGATTTAAAAATCGTACTGAATAGGTGTTATCGGTGTATAACCCTTGTCATATGAAGTAACTAACTAACTAACTAGAGTGGCGCGATGTCCCAAAGTGGGCCTTGGCCTCCGACAATAAGAGTCTACTCATTCCGATCCCGCGCCATCTCCCGCCAGTTTTGAATTTGAAGGTGAAGCCAGGTCCTTCTCTACCTCATCCTTCTAGCGATACCTGGGACGGCCGACTGGGCGTCTGCCACTTGGCCGTCTGAAGTATGCACGCTTAACGTTCCTTTCCTCATCCATTCTTTCCAGGTGGCCGAGCCACCGCAGTCCGTGTGCTTTTATTTCGCCAATGACGTTCGGCTCGGCAACCAGTTTCTCAATTTCCGCATTTTTCCTAATTCGCCACGTACCATCCTCTCTCCGCACTGGCCGTATAATTTTTCTAAATATTTTGCGTTCCGCCACTAAAAGCTTGCTTTCTTCCTTTGGTGTCAGTGTCCAGGTTTCACAGCCGTACATTAGGATCGGTCTAATCACAGTTTTATAAATGAGAATTTTAGTGCGTCTGCTGAGAAGCCTGGACACTAATACCTTATGCAAAGCTGCAGAACATCGGAGGGAATTTTGTACTCGCATTTCGAGTTCTTCCTCCAGAGTATTTTGATCCGTTATAGTGCAGCCCAGATATTTAAACTTGTCGACTCCTTTAAAACGAATATTGCCGACTCTGAGGTCTTCTTGTGCTCCTGTATCGAAGCATGTGCATGTGAAGTAAATATAATCTTATACTCACGACTGCTAAATGAAGTTTCAAAAGGTATAAGTGTCTACGCCTTAATCTTAGCAGAGGAATTAATTAAAAAAAGGAAAACTGACGAAGGTTTTCGTACTCGAAATGTAAAAGCTGGCTAGTTCATAGACTGGACACATCTGAAAGCAATGAGTTCAATTAGTTTAGGAGTTCATTGATGATTAAAGGTAAGTATTCCTTTAGCAGAGATCCCAAACTAAGCAGAGGTTGTACTGTGGAAACTAGATAACTGATATACCACATATACTTTTCTTTTGTAAATACTTCTGCGTTTCGTCCGACGAAGGAGGTGCTGGAGGCCCAATTTCTTATAAGAAAAGAATGGGTAGGGGAAGAGGATTGGACGTGGAGGGTACGAATAGCAGAGGGCATTTGCGACTATTGCTTATTGCGGATGCCTTGCATAGGGATAGCGGTTGCTTGACAGTGGACCGCTGCTTGTTTTTCCACAAAAAAATCATTACGAAAACCATTGTGCGGGTCATTAAAACAGCCTTCGTCACGAGAGAATTTGAGAGCTTTAAGAATATTTTAAGGTTGTGAAACAGAAAAGTTTGTATAAGTTTTCAAATTATCAGGACATGAAAATCGTATGTTTCCTTATGATCGTGATTAATGTTTCAGCTAATTTGTAAGGTTTGTAAGTAAAAGGTAAGTTTTTATATACCAAATGACATCGAAAAAATGGAAAAAGAACAGAAATAGAAATTATTTTTAATACATTCTTTTTTTAAATACGTTCTCTGGTTTCAATTAAAATCCTTAATTAAATTTTAATGACATGTGGTAGTGGCAGCAGGAATAGGCTCGCCTGTGGTATACTCTGAGTTCTCTGCAAGGTCTACAAATATCCATATCCATCTGATGTTATTGATCGCTTCTACAAAATGTAATAAACCCTTTGACAGCAAGATATGAGTTTAGTAAACAAGATTTTTACGTTAAAATTTGTAAACTCTACATTATATTTTCAAAAAACTTTTCTCATACCTTAAAAAGCTATCCATATTACACAATTTCACATCACTTTATTTCACGATATCCACAAAATGAAATTTCGGATGAAAGTATTAAAAATGTCATGACCGCCATGTTTACCATACATGACATGACTTTTTGTTTACAACAATCGTCTTTCATTGAAGCGAGGTTTGTTGTGCGGCATTAAGGGCTTCCCCATTCGGAGAGCTGGGCTGGCTGGAGTGATCCATGTCCACACGCAAAATACGCGCTGGTCGTGGAGTTGCGGAAAAATAGCCCCCTACTACTAGTACTACTAAGGGCTTCCCCATACAGTGGGTTGCGACGCGCTACAACGGTGAGGTGAATTGAATAAACTTAGAAAGTTCCCGAGAGGCCTGGGTTCGATTCCCAGCCGCGAAAATAACTATTGCTATTTTGAAAGAAAAAACATGTACAATGGCTACATTCCACCTTAACATCTATACACATATTTGTGTTTGCTAAAGAAAGCTTTCAAATCTTGCTTGCTCCTTAAAATTTTAAGCAGGGCATAATTTTGTTATCACTATATTTTCTCTAAATATTTAAATTTGGGATGTATCTTACCGGTACGTTTCCACTTGCATAAAAAATAGTCGCAATAAAAGGTTCCTCTCTTTCTCTCTGAAAAAATTGAGATGACAATATGTATTTTAAGAATGTTTTGGGCATTGTAAACGCTTAGTGGGATTTATTTTATTAAAAGCGAAACTTTAAAGGGTTATAAATTTACTCTGAGGTTCACCGATAGGTGGCGTTAGTTGTACGAAATTCTATGAAAGCTGCGAAAGTACATTATGCAAAAAATGCTCTACAGTAATATTTTGGTTGTATAGCTCGCACATATTTGGAAAGTCTATACTAACATTGATCTAATCTAGAATTTTGTTGAAAATTTTCATCAATATTTAGTAAATTACAAAGGGCACAACTGTTTTTTTAAATTACGTATTTTTGTCTTTTATAAATAAAATATTTCTAGTTGCTATTATTAATTGCAATCTAGTTGCAATCGATATTACTGTTCATAATTTTGGTGTCTTTAAATCCTTTAATATATGTGCATTTTAACCATACCGTGAATTACTTTATTCTAAAAGCTTATTACTTTTATTATTTATTTTGGAATTTAAATAAGATAGAATATGTATAATATAATACTCATATATTATGTACTAATAAATAAAATGTACATAAAAAAAATATGTAAAATCGTTAACTTATTTTGAACTTCAAAGTATGCGTAGGAACAAACGCAATTCCGTTATTTGTGGTTGTCGTATAAACGCCATGAGATCTATGGTTGCAATAGTGTCATTGAAGGATTGTTTACTATTTTGGGAATAAATCCTGAACTGTTTTAGTTTTGTGAATGATATTTAATCGTGTTTGTGATTACAATATCTGTAAAGTGATTTTTAATCATGGTTGTTTATAGACATGGAGAATTTAGGCCTAAAATATTGGTTTGTGTCTGAACGTGTTTACGTCAAATGTTTTATAATATTTTGTGTTCGGTGTTGTTCTATTGTGAGTATGTTTACCAGTGGCAATTAAAATGGATATTCGCCTGGTATGTACATTTATTATTTACTATTTAAAGTTGTGAAATGCATCGATGGATATGAAAGCTAGTAACATGTCGCGTAAACGATTGTTGGATGTCATATCTAGTGCCAGGTTTTAGATTTAATACTAAAAGCGTATTTTCGCATTTTTTATTTATTTGATTCTGTGAATAACCTGAGTAAAAAAATACTTATATGTCTTTGCATACGTACGTACGGGCGTACTACTCGATTACAAAGTCGCTTGTAAACATAACCTACAAAACAAAAACATCAAAATACTTTATCCTTTTCTGCGTTTTACACTACGAAACAGATATTTATTTTAAAATATCAATATTTATTTGGTTTATACCTGGTAAATGTTTGTTTAACATGATGAGTATTAAATGTGAATTCTGTTATTTAATCCATACAACAATTATGTGTCAGCACATAAATGAAAATACTTTTGCCATTATGATACTCTTATTTCTTTTTTTGCATCTTTTAAAAATTAGAAGTTCTTTTAAAAATGATATTTTGTTATAATGGTTAAATTTATTTATCTATGAATACCTCTGGTCTTTCTACCATCATTTGTATATTCCATATCTCCAAATCAATATTTAATCATATTCTGTTCAACAAAGTATGATTAAAAGTAAACATGTAAAAGAATGAGTGTACACCTCATATTTATATGGTTAAATAGTTAAGGTATGATAGGATTTCCCTTGAAATGCTTATAGCTGGAGAAGTTTTAGTTGCAAGACTGCTGTGGGTCTTTTTCAATTATGTTAGAGACATGGCCTTGTACTGGAAAATTGGTGTAAATCCATCATCATTCCTTTATATAAAGGAAAAGATTCACAGTATGATTGTAAAAATGACTGAGGAATTAGCCTTCTCAGCATTGTGGGAAAACTTTATACTGATGGTACTGATTGAAAGAGTCATGAAAGAAACAGAAAAAATAATGTGGGATGTGCAAGCAGGTTTTAGGAAAGGAGTAGGTAGTATGGATCAGATCTTTTCTTGATGTATCATCACAAAAAAGTTTCTGGCTGAAAACAAAAAAAAAACTTTGTGCCTTTGTAGATTTAGAAAAGACCTATCATAAAGTTAAAAGAGATGATTTGTAGTCAACTTAAGTTGAGTTTTGATTGAATAGTGAACTTGTACAAGCATTAAAGTACAAGCTATAAGGGACAAGTGTGGCTTAAAAGTGGATGTTGTGACTAGAATTGAGAAAGGTATGCTTCAGTGGTTCCGGCACGTTGAAAGGATGAATGAAGAGAGAATAACGAAACAAATTTATGTTGCAAAAGTGAGTGGCAGTGTTGGTAGGGGACGCTACAGGAAAACTTATATTGATCAGATTAGCGGTTTACAAAAAAATGGCCATGTAAGGAGCACCCATAACCCACGAGCATGTATGCGTAGATGTATGAATGTAGAAGAAGCAAGAGAGGTGTGCCAGGATCGTGCCAAATGGAAATCCGTGGTCCCTGCCTACCCCTCTGGGTTACGGGCGTGAGCATATATTTATTTTATTTTATTTATTAAGCACAAGCTCTTTATAAAGATTCTACTGCTTGTGTTAGGATTAACGAGTTCTCCTCAGACTGGTTTAACATCAATCAATAACGGTCTAAGACAGGGCTGTGTAGCATCCCCATGGCTGTTCAATCCCTTTATGGATGATTGTTTGAAAGGTTTGAAAGACATAGATTGTGGACTAAGAATGGGTGAGCTAGTTGTAAAATGTCTCTTGTATGCCGATGATGACCAGGTCGTGTTTGCGTCATCGACAGAGGACTTACTTACGGAATGTAGTGAATGATTCATTCAAAGGCATGAAGATGAATGTAGATAACACAAATTTATGTTGCAAAAGTGAGTGGCAGTGTTGGTAGGATGCTGTGGGAGAACTTATATCAATGAGATTAGTGGCTTATTAAAAATGGCGATATAAGGAGAACTCATAATCAATGATCATGTATGTATCTAGAAGAAGCGAGAGAGGTGTACCCGGACCACTCCAAATGGAAATCCATGATCTCTGCCTACCCCTCTGGGTTACAGACGTAAGCACATATATATTTAAATGGCAACTTCTATTTCATAAAAGATAAACTGTCTTGTATCCTTAAGGATTACTTGAAATAATATTTTTATTTACTTATTAGATACATTTAACCAAGTACTATTTTAGGGTGGTAGATTCAGAATGAATAGTTCGCACAATTTATTTTTGTCAGAACTGAGGGGTTCGATCCGAGTTGTATGTATTCTATGAATTCATAAAACACTGTTGTAAATATAAGGTAATAAAGGAAGTACAAGTAAGGATGTATTTGCTTTCTCACTGTGAGTGTTGTATTATTTTATAATGAATAAACTAGTACTTGAGCACAATCTAACCGGATGTTATGTGGTCGAAAAATGGGAATAGTTTAACAACAGCCTATTCTCTTCTCTTGAAGTTAACATATCAAATAATGACCTAAAAACTGGTTGTGGCAACTTTTTCCAATCCTTCGCCATATGTAAGATGAAAAAAGATATAAAGTGCTTTGATAGAATGTGTTGTGAGTCCTTTAACTACTTTCTCCTTTTCATTTGACGGATTCATAGTGGCTAAGGGGCGGGCTTAAGCGCCTTAGCAAACCTTGACAAATTTGAAAGTGAAGTTGATAATTAAAAACAAATGTCTATGTATTGCCAAAATTATTAACAGTGATGGTTTATCATCATTTTGCTGGTTTACCGCCTTTCCCAAAAGATCATTGCCTTTAAGATGTAAATTGTTATATTAAATTTCAAGTTCCCCAAAGCATAAAAACAAGCCATAAATATTAATCAGGCAAATATCAGGTTATGATAATCTGGTGAGCTCATTATCCATTGCCCACTATGATTTCATAGAACTTTTATAGCATATTTAAAATCTTTTCAAATTGTACTTAAAATAAAATTTAACACTCTTCTAAATCTCTATAATTAAATTAATGCATGCAAACTTAATGGGCTAACGAGTAGGCTGACTTGAGAAAATACATAACTACTGAATTCATTATCACCAACTATATTGAAGCATCAATAAGTTTAATTAATAACTGTTTTAGCCCTATAACTTTTTTCATTAATTTGAAACACACACAGACCTTATGTGACCACTGCTCACCCTGTGATATGATATAAGAAACCTAGGAAGTGTAGCGAAAAGTGTATAATGAGATATATGTGTTTGAAAGTCATAAAATCTTAAAAGATAGTAGATCATAATATATATCTTGTTATTTTTAATACTTGTTTTTTTTTAAATACTCAAGTCTTATAGTGTAGTTTTCCATTAACATACATTAAAAAGATGCTACAAAATAAACATCATCACTTACATGATTTCTAAAATGTCTTTTTACTGAGATAGAATACATTGTTATTTTATGTTATTTTGCAAATTCCTTATTAATGTGTCAGTGTTCAAAATATACATTGTACACATTCTCAAGTAAAACAATATTGCCTTGATGAGTGTCACTTGAAAGTTATTTCTAATAACTTGTGTAATCTACACAAAAACTCACAACAAACAGTAAAGATAAATAATTTTTTATGTTTTATTTTATTTTATTGAGTGAAAACCAACAAAATTCACTATATTTTTTTAACAAGTGCTTTAATAAATAAATTTTAATATAATTAATAATACATTTTGCCGGGCGTTTCGTCTTAAAGATGCTATACGACTTTAAGTACGATTGGTAGTAACTGAATTGTTTCCAGACAATGGAATCCAATAATGACGCACGTGCTCTAGATAATTAACAATAAAAAAAAGGCGGCTGTTTACGATCTTAGAAATTTCGTCATCAAATTCAACAAAAAATAAATATAATGGAAGTTTTTTATAAACCGATAACAAAAACTAATATTGAAAATAAACATTTGCTGGTGTATAACATCGATAACAAATATTGAAAGAGGGTAGACCAACCAACTCTCTGTTCATCTATATTTAAGTCTGTTTTTTGAGATGCCGTAAAATAACTGATTCTTACTTATTAATTTAAAAATGGAACTGCACAGTCCAAATTAAAATGTACAGAATTAGAAAATAATAACAACTCCGCAAGCAAAAAAGTTTGTTTTACCGCGCGTAACACAACGATCTGCGAAGGCCGCTCAGGGCTCGGGCGTTCTGAGCCCGCGCGATCTTGGGGGGCGCTTTTGATACCGCAAAGCTTTACTATTTTGTGAAACCTTGATTCTTTTGCTTAAATTCAATAAGCCTTCACACATCAGCTATTTTTCATTGAAAATCCCGTCAAACCGGTTCAGTCGTTTTGGAGATTACCCGAAACAAACACAGACGAACAGACAAAATTTAAAAATTGTATTTTTGTTTTGATTCAAAATTTTATTTTGATCTTACATACAGACAGTTCAATTTTATTTATCTGTATGTATACCTTTTTATGCTCTAATTTAAAGTAAGTAATTAAAACTGATTACTGGAGTGAAATTCCAACCTGGAATTTTAATAATGAAACATAATTGAATTTACAGAAAATTATAAATTTCATGAAGTATCTAAAACTAAGTAAATATTATGCCAGATCCAGATCAGGACATACTCATTTCTACCTTGTATATTTTTCTTGGAATAATTAGATAGCGCGTGGGAGTTAACTGCGCTGGCGTTATACGACAACGTACTGCAGTACGCGGGAACGCTGTAATTTATCAGAAAATACGATTACAACATAACGTAGGTAATTTGAAAGAGAGGTGTGGAATTTCGACGTGCCTCATGACCTCACCGAGCGGAATAGTTACTAAAAATGTCTGAATTATTAAGTTATATCGCAAATTATTTGAATGTTATGTTGACCATCGATCTAGATAGATATGATAAACAGATTACTGGAGATTTCTTTTGTATATTGTCATCGTATCGTAAAACATGCATCCGGTTGAAGATAATTCGAATAATGATACAAATGCAGTCCTTCGATGTAAGTAACTTCCTTGCCGACAGGCACGACTATCTACTGATAATTCATCGTTGATGCTATGGTTTAGAAGAGTGTGTAGTTAATTGTGTATATTTTATTACCCAGTTTCCAACAGCATAGTAAAGTATACCCAATTGTTTGATATCGAATAATATCTGACGGACACCCTGTAACATTTAGATATAAAAAGCTCAATAGAAATAAAGGGAAGCTTTCTTTCTATTCTGTCAACTTAATTGAGATAAAAGACGTGTGAGAATTTTTTTCACAAGTTGAAGCAAAAGATAACGCTACAGACAATTACAAAGATTTTCATATTATTATCTTACTAAGTTCAAATTACTTCCAAAATTGTTATTTTTTTTTCTAATCCAATTTTTATTTTGAATTCCGTATAACGATTGTTTTAATTATCCTTATATATATAAATTCGAATGATTGTATGTTTGATACGCTTTAACCTTACCTAATACAAGTCATCATAATGAAAACACAATCATGAGTACAGGAAACGACATGTACCTATTATCCCGAAAAAACTATCCTAAGGGATAAAAAAATATAATTAAATATTGGTTGTTACCCTGATGTCATATGATTACGTTTTGACAATAACGAATTTTTGACATATGTTAATTATCATTCCAAGTCCAATACCCTAAATCAAATTACAAAACGTAAAGCGACATCTCCATAATACTTTAATCTTTGCGGAGTTAGATTTCCTTCAAACTTTTCAAAAATCACAAATATTTGTATACATAGGCGATAGAGCGTAAATAAATACATAATTCGCAAAGCATAGCCAACATCGCTGGTCATAGACTTCGTCTTGACACATAACGCTAGAAGTTGGTATAAGAGGAAATCTCGCAACTTCTTGAACGCTGCCCATTCGTCCTTTGACCTCCTTCTCGACGTTGGACCTAAACTGGACAGTTGGCCCAGGTAGACATACTCGTCAACAATATCGATAGTATGACCTCCGATAGTTATTAGAGTGGATGGAACACGGAGGGCATCACTGAATTACTGTTGTATGTGAAAAGGACTCACGGCGAGACGAGTGTGCCCCGTAGTCTTCAGAAAGTGCAACGAATTGATTTTTATAGCTCCGTAGACTGTAATCCTATACAAAATAATAATCATTTTTAAATGTGTGACATTATGGGTTTACTCGGTATGACATATTAAAACATGAAAATGGTATAATTTAATTAAATTAAAACGCTACTATTGCAGTGATATAGGTTGAAATTAAAACATTTGAATTTATTTTTAAAATATTTTAAGATTACAGAAACATTACAGTTACACTGTTTAACATGTTTTGCCATTATGAATAGCATGTAAAATTTTATTAACATTTGTTAATAAGCAAAGAAGTGCTTAATGCTATAAACATAACAAATAGCATTTGTAAACCACTCATTTAGTCCTTTTTTAAACAATCTAATATTTAATAGTTCATGCACATATATTATTATTCTCCAAATTATCAATGAAAAAATAACTGTTACAAAAAAATGTTAAATCTTTAGATTTAAAATGATAAATCCAAACATTTAACATTTTATAATTAAATACACAAAAAAAGATGCTACAGTATGTTTGTATTTGTAATTAAATTCTATGTGGCTTAAAAATCGTACGTCACCACATTAATGGTGTATTATCAAGCGAATAATAATAATAAGTATGTAGCGTATTTGATGTTTAATACAAAAGTATTGAGTAATGTTTGTGAGTAATATTACTGTAGTGGTTAATGTTTTTTTATGGAATAAGGTGGCAAACGAGCAAGCGGACCACCTGATGTTCAGTGAGCGCTACCCATAGACATCCGCAACGAGCAAATGTGTTGCAGATGCGTTGCCTACCTATAATGGACAGAGGAGAGATGGATAGATAGGAATAAGGATATTTCCTTTTCCCCGTTAACCCCCTCCCCGTCCAATCCTCTTCCCGCTCCCATCCTGTCCTTATGAGGAAAGGATGGGAAGGGGAAGAGCACTGAAATTAGGCCTCCGGCACCTCACTCATCTGTCGAAACGCAGAGTACTTCTACATGACGCCTGTTTTGGGTGAGGTCGTGGTATTTCACCGGTCGAGCCGGCCCATTCGTGAACAGATATTGTTGTTTCGGGCTCTACCACTGTTAAGTTTAGTAGTTAATGTAAAATTGTCACATTTCTTTTTGGGGCATTTTGTTACGCATATTTCTGGTCTAAATGTTTAGCAGAGAAGTTAAATCTGGAACTTTCCGCCTACTTATAGAAAATGTTGCGAAAAAAGTGATACCACCAAAAGTTTAGATACAGGCTTCTACGTTAATATAAATCTGTACGTTGGATTGCCTGATTGTTTACAACAGTGATTTTCATATACAATGTCCTAATGTTTGTTTGTTGCATGATTCATACATATTTGTATGCATAACTGTGCTTCTTTAATTAGGCATATGGAGTATACCATGTAGTTAAATATCTGCGCCCTATGAATATTTATATTATAAAAGAGTAAACTGTGGGTTTTATAAACTAGATTAACGTAAAAATTCAACTTCGTTATTACTTCAGTTTATGTCTATTGTATTCCAATGATCAGTTTATATGGCATATGCATGTGATAGATGATTAAGTAAATGAGCGAATACAAGGGAAAGTAATTAATATAACTTGATACCATATAATGCCAAACGAAAGTTTTCACTTCTATTGAAGTGAAAACTTTCGTTTGTATCATCCTGTTAACATCCGTAGCATCAGAGAAGTTGCTATGCTCCATCACAGTTGAACTAGTTTATTCAATAACTATACTACATGACTCGGTGTACTTCGTACTATCTAAATAGGTTAATTTGATGATAACGCTTCCTTTGTCCGATCTGATCATCAATCCTATTCATTCTTCCAACTGTGTGTCGTATCCAGCTTAAGTTACGTTTGTAAACAAATAATTTATATGAATTTTATAATTTCGTACTTGGAAAATACATGTTTTTATTCAATGCAATGTTTTGATGCTAACTCAATTTAACATTTCTTTTCTAACCCAGAGACTTGCGACTCACACTTTCCCCTCTCTCTCTCTGTCTCTCAATAATCGTTGTCTCTTTGACGTTGATTAAGAATCGGCAAGAATCAGCCTATGTTGATTCTTATTCTGTCTTCTTCCTCTGCATAGTCGAGGTTGATTAATATTACAACTAACTAAACTACAATACATCATTAAACGCACTTGCCCATTCACATAGAGCTTTGTGTGAAATTTTTCTAGAACATTTCTGGCAGTGATATCGAGCCACTGAAGGTTACAGATGGATGTAAGAGTAAGTCGCACTCGGTCATAAGGCGCGGTCTTCTTATATAAAGTGATGGCCAAAGTTGTCAATGTATTGTCCAGATTGGATTCGCTTTTGATGCAAACGTATAATGACGAAATAAATGTAAGTATTTCTATAAATTATAATTGGCTCTAGTCGGACCGATTGGGTTAATTACGTATTTCCAACCGCACAACAAAATTTAAGGGATTGATTGCTGAATTTCAACGACCTCCTTGCCCTTTTCCCACTCTTGTGAGGTCGGCACAGTATGATTGTAGTCCATACTGTTTAGGTTTTGGCTATAGTTTTTACGGCCGGCTGCCTGTCTGACGCCAACCCTCCTTGGGAATTTCAACGACTCTCGATTGTCACAATTTGTCCGCACCATAATAGATATCGCGATTTCAAAAAGAATTTTTGAAGATTGCGAAATGTAATGAGATTCGCTTAAACTAAATTATTTACAAAATCCACTACCTTCCCTACGGAAAATGATTTTAAATGTAAACAAATAATTACACTTTCAAACAAATGTGCGAAATGAATAGTTGTGCGTGCAGGCGCCCAGCTGACAAACAAGCATAGCAAGAAGCAAGTTATGAAGTTACACAAATGTGTTTAAATTTTTACAATTAAATGCTATTACGTAGTTGTTGTTTTATTTGAATTTTTCCCGCTCTTATTACAGATCATTTATATTTTTATCTGGTACATGACGCATCCTGTACGGAGATACTAAGTAAAAACTTTTATTTCAGTTTTTGGACCAGTGAACAGCACAGTGAAAGGCGAACTTCATTTCATCCAGACGAAAAGCGGTCATCTACAATTGATCTATGAACCGTACATATTCGTGACGGATTGCGTTCGAAGTGGACGAACATTCTGGAGGTGCATGGACTACGGAAGACGCTGTAGAGCTCGAATAACGTCTAAAAACAACATACTCAGAATAACAAATCCGGTTCATAATCATGTCGAAAATCATTCAGAGAAAATTTCTCGGAAATATGAACAAGGTGAAGTAGTTACCTGTCCGTGTGTCTGACTTGATCACTTTAATTGTAAGTGAATTAAAATCAATGTGTTTTTAATATAATTAAGCCCTGATATAAAATAACTTGAAATCATTGAACACGGATTAAATAAGTGTGATTTTTACATGTATTAGTACTTAAAGAACTCATGAGACGTTTTTAGCTTTAAATAAAATGTTCGTTTAAACTTTAACTTTATTAAGTGCAGCGAGTACAATAATCTACGTAACCCCCAATTTTCCATTCAGTATGTTTGCAGGCTCTTTAATCCGTTTAATCACATCCGTTTACAATAAGAACAGCGTATCGATAACGAATCTGACTACGATTTACACCCTTGTATTCACGAATAACTCGATATGAAACAAGAGTTGACGAAATTGTCTGTAGCATTAAGTAATGTAGTTCTGTAGTAGGTTAAATGAGAGAAAGTAATGTAATTGTAAAGCATAATAAAAGGGTTTTTCTAAAGTGTTTTTCATTTTCTTATCACAATTTATCAAATAATTTTGTTGTATTTTTACCATAGAGATTTATGTATAGAGAGATAATACATTATTAACCCTTCGATAAAACACACTTAGCTCTACTATTTCTCGATATCTGTACGGGTGAGCAGGGGAAGCTGTGTCGGTGCAGTACTCGGTGACACGTCGAGGCGGGCCCTGTCTCCTTGTGGATGGCTATGGATATGTTGTTCGCAAGAGAAGAGGCGAGCGGGTCTATTGGTCTTGTCGGAGTCGGACTATGGGATGTCGAGCCCACGCCTTGACCACTGCTGGGCGACTGGTCGCTCGTACAGCCAGTCATAACCACGATCCGCATGCCCCAGTGCTGAACGATCATGCACGTATTGAAAGTCTTATTGAAACTATCACGCCTGAGAAGTAAAATAAATGTATTGTCATAATCATGTATTATTTACAACTATTTTCCTAATCCTGTTCTCTCATATCTTTGTCCTGTTCTTTCATTACTTATATGTATGATGACAAAAGTGTCACAAGGTTCCTTTTGATCAATTTATACTTGTCATGACGTTCGTAATATTAATAATTGCTAATAAAATGTGAAATGAAAGTGATTGTTTGTGAGACGTTAGGTGGCTTGAAAGAGGAAATTATGAACAGAGTAGATCGATGCCTGCTTCGGTTATTTTTGCATATGGAAAGGGGAAAATTGCATGAACAAGACTGAATGGTAAGCAACTTGATCTTCTGTCGTATGCATAACTATCGACGATTTCACGACAACAATACATTTGTCTCATGTTGAACAATACATTTCTGGATGTCTGAGTACGGAATATGCAAATTCCAGTACACATTTGCCAAAATCATCTTGTAAATACCAAATCTTGATTACGAAAGTCGTCTTTAGTACCAAGGAAAATATTAAAATAAAGGTTGTATTTAATTTGATGGTCTTTTAGTCTCGTATCTCTTGCATGCGATGAGCGCTTCATGTATATATGCTTACTAACACAATACTAATGGTTCATGTCGAGCGTAGATCGCATGTGTTGACGGTTAGTGACGGGGTGGTGTTTTACAGTTGAGTTCGTGATATCGAACAGAGGACGGCGTCACATGCGGCTCGGTGGATTCTCCTTTTACGCCGAGAAAGTATTCCCGGAAAAAAACAAAGTGCGTTGGCGCTGCACCCGGCGCACTTGCCGGGCGTACGCGCACACACTCCACGACAGAATATTCGCTCTAAGTAACGTCCACTCGCACGAGCCGCCGACTACTTCGCATCGAACGTTCGTCCAGTCAATACCACCGCCTAAAGTCTTGCTGGATGACTAACAGGGAAAACTAAAATACTGGGCGTGACTGACTAACCGAGCATGATCTCCGTAAACTAACTTTCATATAGCTTCTTAACTTATTAACAGGTGTGGTTAAGGTTTCTTATTTGCTAACGCATAATACTAATATCGCAATCTCTGGTTAGTGCGTAATTATGTTTGTTTACAGTAAAGTATCAAATGCAGTTTATAAATCTTGACAGAATAAAATGAAAATCATTCATTTAACTTTTTGCAGCATGCAGAAAGTCACAGAAAACAATATTTTTACCATTGTTGCCACAGTTGAGTTAAATGGTAGCTAAAGTTATTTGTTTACATGTTATTAGTATTTATAATTTATACTTTCTAAATTCTCAATATGTATGGAACTGCGTCAGTAAACTCGTTAGCGAAACTCTTATTGAAAGTATGTTTCTTATGCGCTCAACGTTCCGTTTTCTGTTAGATATCAATTACGATCAGAAAGAAATAATTGTCTGTGTAAATTCTAGCAATAATTATTGGATTAACGTTTGTGATTCAGTTATTGTGGCTGACATGTTGTTTAGGCAATTAATGTTACCGACTTAACTCACATGTTGTACTTATAGTTAGAATAATTGTGACATGTATATCACGATCCCGAATCTAGTCATTTCAATTGTTGTTAATAAATTATAAATGTGTAATGAATCTCTACCAACAGGAATCAATTGTTTTATTTTAGAAAGAGCCACAAGACTTGTATGAGTAATTTTTAAAGCTTGCAATTTATTTTTGCAATTTGGTAATTTGTTTAACATTTTTTATCTTATGAGCTAAAGTCATGTGTATATTTGTTTAGAGGCTTCAACCCTAGCGTCAATAGCCTAATGGTTTAGGTACTGTCTGCGTAATACATAGACGTAGTTTCGAATCCGCCATTCGTTTATTGTCGTGATTTATCTTCTAACAAAAGTTTTCCTCTGGCTTAATTTCAAAGATTAACAACATTTTTTAAAATTTATTTCAATATTTTATTTCGAAATTTGCTAGCTATTAAAAAACTATGGTAATATAGGCATAGAACATGCACGCTTATATGGGGGATGTTAATATTACGAGATGTATAATGGTAGTATTAGTTGCAGCGGAGGATGTGAGACTGTGCGTGGGGCCGGGCGGCAGGCCGAGGCTGTGGGTGCGGGGACGAAGCTTTTATGCGGCGCACACGATGAGATCTGGCATAGTGCGTTGGCGGTGTACAATGGGTGGTTGTGGGTGCAAGGCTTATACGCAGAGGGGGATGCTGCACAAGCTGGTGGGGGAGCACAACCACTCCGGGCG